>VWYK01105515.1:7812-26908 GCA_013399775.1 Semnornis frantzii | reverse complement strand
GACTTGTTATGAAGAGGCTATTCCTGGCAGCACTCAGATACTCCTGCTAGAAGGGCAGACTGGTTGAATTGTTAACTTGGAATATAGTTGTGAATTATGGAAAAGGGGAGGAAAAAAATCCAACAAAACCCCCATAACCAGAAGAATGACCATATAATAATCATGTCAAAGACTGAGGCTGTGTCAGACTGAAATTGCCAGTATCAAATCAAATCGGGTCCACCATTTCACTGACACCTGTTTCAAGAGTGAACAGAAATGGAATAGAAAAAACAAATATTGCCAAGAACTTTCCCCTAATCAAGGTGCAAGGACTGCAACAGGAAAGCTGCATTTTCAAAACTTCCAGTACCAGGCTGTGGCACATGATAAACTCTTTCTTTCTTTAATTGTAAAAACCATCCAGAGTTTGAGTATTTCTACAAAGGAAGCCTTTGTGGAGCTGCATTTTAAGTATGAAGTTGTGATGTGCTTTGAGATACACTTCTACACCATGCTACACCTACTTCAGGTCATCTTCCATGTTTGCTTCCTCAGCACATGGATAGAAGTGATGGAGAAATTTGTGTGCTGAAGAGTGACCTTTCTGAGCCATGTGCAGCACCTTGTGCATGACCCATACCCGGTCTGAGAGCAGATGACATACTGATATACATAGATGACACAGAGCCTATGAAATACAGGAGGAAATTCTGGTGGGTAGGGAGAAGAACCTAAAACTCTTCATGGAAATGATAATTACTTGTCAGAAATGTGATATCTGGCCTCATGGTCTCAAGAGGAATAGCAGGGCAAGTAGCCTGGAACCAAGATCACTAACTACAAGTGCCAGATTACCGTGAAGGTCCTCAAAACTCATCATTTGTTTTGACAAGGTACTACTGACTGAGATGCGTAGTTAATCCCTGATTGTGTCAATTGGTGTATTAATTGCAGTGTGCCAGTAAGCATATATACAGTGTTCTCAGTGTTGTTGCATGTCTTGCATTCTAGCCACGGACAGCAAACTCGTGTGCACAGCTCGTACCCAGGGTAATGAATATTACCTGTGCAATTTACTTCAGGAGATTTAGGGCTCTTGATTATTTTTTGCTGCTCAACTTGTGACTCATATCCATATCTTTAAAGCTATAAGGCAGCAGAAACTGTGTTGTGATGGGGCTTGCTGCATCATATGGTCTTTAAACAGAGAAGAATGTGAAGAATAGTTGCATTTTTCTGATTTTTAGACAAAAATGTTCAAATATGTTTTAATAGTTAACTGCATCCCCATTTCAATTTGTCTTTTTTTCTGCAATTCATCTTTAATGGTAGGAAACGTGAAAAACCATCATTATTTTGACTATTTAGTCTTGCTTGTTTCTTAATCCTCTAAATTTACTGCAGAGATAGTGAGAAGAAGGGATGACATCATGCATATACAGCTGCCTTTTTAAGTGCCAGGGCCAGAGGAACCACTTACTGTAATTAGGAAATCCTTATACAAGTGTTTGTGAAGTATTGGCTAACCCTCATGGCTTGCTTTTTTTTCTGGCACCACACTAGAAAGGTTTGACCTTGAATAATTATCTGCTCGCCGATTTTCTATCCTTTCCAGCTACTGGAGCACACAGGCTACTGGTTGATCCCTTTATTGTGATGTGATATTTTCCATATTTTTAAGATATAAATAGAAAGACAACACTCCCTCTTAGTCAAGCAAGAAGTTGACAGAAGTACTGCACTGGGCAGGCTCTAAGGAACATTTCAGAAGGATCAAAGACAAATTGAGTAATATTTGATTAGTGTTCTATAAAATACTTCTATTGTATAAATTGCCAGTGGTTTACCTGCTGAACTTCAAAACTTCTTTCCATTCATTTTTACTCTTTCCATCTTGTAAATAATAATCTTCCTACAATATATTTAGATACATTTCTTACCTCGATTACCACCACCCACTTTTTAATGTTTTCAGTTCTAGACCTGGGAAGCATTGAATGGCTCAAAGACAATTGTGAGCCACTTCCGAATATTCTATTCAGAATATTCAACTGATTAAAAATAAGGTCTTCTAAAACTAGCAGGCGAAGTGTTAAATATAGCACCTTTTGTCTGATCCACTCAAGTTTCAGACTTGTCATTTACACATTTAAAATTCATCCCCTTATTCAGGCCGCGTAGCATTCAGACTTTGGACGACTGGATGGAGAAAACCTTGTTCACTAGTGCAGTAAGCCACTACACCAATTGGTCAAAGTCATTCTTCTCAGAATTATATTAACTCACAGAACAGGATACTTCTTTTTATCAGAAAGGTTATCATATTTTTGTGTGATGCAAAAATACATTTGAAGATAAGTATGGGGAAAAAATTCAATCCAAACCAAAGATCCAGACACAAATACCATTGTGTAAGTATTTCTTTCCAATTAATCTTATTTGTATGCTAATCTTTAGGCTAAAATTTATGATGATATCCTCATAGAGAAGAATACATTATTATTTTTTTTCTAAGAAATGTAACTTTAAAGCAAAGCTTTGCTTTCTTTCTGACTTGTTTTTAATTGCCATTCTACCTCCCATACTGCTGAATGGATTCATATGGTTGTCATTTCTTTAAAAAGCTTTATCTTTTTAGCCAAATTAAACTGTGTCATACTTGCTATCTTTAAAGGTCTTTCATCTACTCTATTATATCCAAGCAGCAGCACCACTGTCAAAAAAAATCAACTAATTAAGAATGCAGTGCTGAGACATCACCTTAGAGGCAGTGTCTTTTAGGAACAATGCTGCCAGCAAAAGGGTCAAGGAACATGACACCAGCTGCTGTCGACATGCTGGTAACACTCTCCCAGCCCTGCACACTTGTGATTTCTGTTCCATAGCCCATGCCATGACTGTGTCACCTTCATAAACATTACCAAGATTAAAACTCAGGAGTTTCTGCTTCTGAATTGCAAGCTTCTACTCCTGGAGCTGAGGCTGTATTTGTGAGATGTTATTGTAAGTCCCGGTACATGAAATTATGTTTGACAGCTGTGCATTGCTGAGAATATGACATGGGATATATAGTGTGAGGTTCCTAAGGAGTACTGCAGGAAGTTCTGAGGAGCTGCTGGTACGTTTCCTCATCTAATCTGATTACTCAGTCCAGTGGAAGGTGAGCTTGAATCGTTCTGAATAATACTTTGTCAAATCTCAAGACTGGCAAAGTGAATCTGACTTACATATGAAAAATGGATAAACCCCTGCTTTATTCCTCGTGGCAGTCTTTCTCCAGAGATGACTGTAAATTCCACTTACTTTGGCTTTAGAACACTTACAACATAGCTGAAAACAATTTTTACAACATTAAACTGTTTAGAATAGAACCAGTTCTGTCCTGAAAAAAATAATCTTGTCTCATCAAAGAACAGGAAAAGCTGTGTTTGATGGAAGTCCGTTAAGTGAAATCTTTGTGGTGCTATTTGAAACTTGCTAAACTTGAGGCAATAGTGTGCAGGGAGGAGAGAGCGTCGGTTGAGCCAGCAGTGTGATGTGGAGAGATGCCACTGGACATGGGAGAGCAGTCAGGAAAAGCTCTCCTGCTGTTTGGGGTGGTGGTAGAAGGCACAGAGTGGAAGTTTTCAAACACGGATCCCTAAGTTAAGGTTTTCACATTCTTTATGTGTCCTTCTAAGTGAAATTTATTTAATTTTAAGGTCTCTGGGCTGCTGCATCTGTGGGGATTTTTGTGCATGTGCTTTAGTTTTGAAAACAAAGCCCTCAGTAGATGTTATCTGTTTTTCCTGCTGTTTCTGCTTAATATATTAAAGACTTGATTTTTATAATTCTATAATTCTGGGGTTTATCTTTCATACAAGAGTAACCTTAGCAAACAGTATCCAGCTTGGGATTTTATAAACACCGTAACTCCCGTGTGTGATTGCCAAGCAAGTCATTCTTCCGGCACATAATAGCTTAATTATAAAATAAAGATTATTTCAATTAAAACTGAAGTCAATCTATTGCTGGGTTTTAAATTACTGTTTCACAATGTATATCACAATGCATAACAGCTTGGGACAGGAAATGACTAATGCTTTATCCAATTTAATTTATATCAGTGGAAGTTTAACCTTGATACCTTGGCTGTAGTTCAGCTGGACTTAACACCCTTATTTATATAAAATTTCTGTGAGATTTTCAACAACACGAGGTGGCCAGAGCCGTTGTTTTAAAACTCATCTCAAGGACTGCCTATCCTGCACACACCCTTAGAGCTCTCTGGGACACTGTCTCATGGCTGCTGAGACACTGAGTCATCAGCTCTGATTAGAGAGGCACTTTGGCTGTTCCTTCTTGGGAGACACCCCTCTTCAAACAGAGTCACAACTCTGCACAACTTATTCTATGGATCTGCTGGCCTCAGGCATGAATGACAAGTTCCTTCCTCAGCTGTCTCCTGGGCCTGAGGACCTTCTTTTTAGGTGCTGGGAGGTGAGACTTGGTGCTTTGCGGGTTTAGCCATGAATGTTGTCTTCCCCAGGAAAGGCTCCTGTGACGCAGCAGGAGCATCTCTTTCTACACCAGCTAAGCTTCTGGTACCCTTCTCAGTTGTCTGGAAGTAGAGAAAAGCAAAATTGCTGTTTGGACAGGTTCTTTTGATGCAAGTTCAGGAGTCTGACTCAACATTAAAAAGGCTTGACTGTTTGCCAGAATACTAATGTAAGTAATTGAAAGAGCTGCTAAGTGGCTTTAAAGTACAAATATTTTTAAGCACTATTGTAATGATATAATGGTACCAAAGTTAAGTGGTGTAGAAACAGGATGCTGTGGCATAAAAACTCAGGCTCTTTAAAGATAGAAAGTTTTTTTTTTGTTGTTTTGTTTTTTTGGTTGTTTTGTTTTGTTTTTTTTAAATAGATGATGTGGGATTCTCTGTGCCCAAAGCCAGTTCACCTTGAGGCAGCAGTAACATTCAAGCCTCTCTTGGTCCATCACAGTTCAGATACTAACAATAAACAAAGTTGTTCCTCAAACTGATTATTCTTCCGTCATTTCTTGAGCAAATCCAGTTTTTAGATCAATCAATTATTGTTTTAACAACTGCCAGGGACGCCTCCCACCACCTCCCTGATCTGTAGAAGGCACACAGGTACCTAATCCTGGTTGCCTATGGCTTCAATAGCTTCCTTTGAGATGAGTCTTAAATCCACTAATATAATTTCACTTGGCAAATCACCTCTGCTGTTCTAGGGTCTCAGACTGTACCAGTAGGCTGAGTTTTCATTTTAGTCTTGCTTTGATTCTTCAGAAAAGGAAAAACATGATATAAGAAGAGGAAACGAACATTTGTTTTACTAGAATATGGAAAACCTGCACTTTCTGATTTGTGAAATCACTAGATGTCTAGATGTCATCTGCACAGGTATAAAAAACAGTGCATCTCTTAAACCTTCAACCTCATGCATTCCCATGTTTGCACTGAAATGTGTTGATTTTTTTCAGCTTATTAAGGAGTTGTGTTTGTTTATCTTGTTTTGGGGTTATTTAACCACACACATGCGTGTGCACACCTCACACCTCCATAACGTGTGCTGATGGAAATGAGCAAGTTGCTCCTTTTTATGGCTGAATGGGTGCTGGATATTTGAGGAAGTCTGGATTTCTCTCAGCTATCCAGCTGCATGTTCTTTTAAATTGCTTTGTGCAGGTCCAATAAAGTGATCCTAGGGTGGGCTTGAAGCTGAACCTCATGGCTTTGACTTGCTGACAGCACCTGGCACCATCTCTCCCTCTGCCTGCACCCCGTATGGAGGAGGACACGTGTTGAAGTGTGGGGAACTCTGACTGCAAAGAGCTGAGCTCTGTGCCAAGAACCACTGTAACCTGCTGTAAATTACAGCAACCCTGAAATTACTGATTTGTGCCAGGGTGTATCAGCTATCTAAAAGCTCTGCACCCAGAGCCTCCCTCCCTCACACTTTCTGGTGCCCTGGGCTTTGCTCTGGCTGTTAACAGTGTATCTGGCTCTGTACAACCATGTCTTTTACACATCATCCACATACTGCTGTCGTCTGTGCTCCTCTTCTACAGTGATAGCGGGACCTGCTGGTTAAGTTGTATTTTAACGTGCTTTAGGCCTTCCTTGCAAAGATTGCACATGAAGCATGTTGAGGTTACACGTTCTTCTTACAATAAATAACCCCAAATCAAGATTCGTCATGCACCTTTGCCCTTTTCTACTTGTCTGGGATGATGTGGTTCTTGAGAGTCCTCAGTCTGAGCCAGGCTGGGGCTGGGTGGCTCTGCCTGCCCCAGGCTTTGGGGACTGCTTCTGACCATCTACAAGGATGTTAGGACTTGCCAGGTGGCCCTGTAGCAAGTGACCTAGTGACCACAGACTTGAACTGCTTTCTGGCCTTGTTTAATTTTTCCAGCCCAGAAGATGAGAAGTTTTTCTCTTTTAAGAGTTATCTTCACCAGATTTATTTANTTTAATTATTGTTATTTTGTGTTGTTGCTTGCTGTTTCTCTGATTTTTTTTTTTTTTGTGTGTGTGTGTGCTTTTGTTTCCCCCAGTTGTATAAAACATGATATTCAAGAGCAAGCGACTGTAGGTCGTTCTTCTGCCATTTGCCCAAAAGAGCCCTTAAGCCAGTACCAGCTGCAGGCTGCTCCCCGCAGGGTCCCAGCACACAGGACATCCCTGATACTTAGTTTGTATTACAAACTCTGAAGCATTTTACACCTCTGAAAAATCTTCATAAATGTCAATGAAATTAAGCAGGCAAAAACCACTTCACAGTGTTCTGTGAGAAATTACTATTTTGCATTTGGTTTATCCTTTAAAACAGAACTTTTCCTCCACATCCATGCTGTATCATTGATACAATGTACATCACATCCCTCATATTAATACTCTGATCAATCACGGCTGACAATACAGTGTCTTTGTGTGAGAGGCTGTAGGACAAATGTTTTAGCTTGTGAGAAGAAAATTGTTAGCATTTGAATAGAAAAGAGCACAGGGGAAGGATTAATAGCCTACTTTGATGGATTAGAATGTAGGGAAATTGCTCAATATTAATATGAAAATGTTTGTGAATTGACTGTGTGAGGCTGTCAATGGAAAATGAGGGCCAGTGATTATGTCTCCCAAGGCCTTATCAGTTCTGACTTGACTCTCACCAAAGACTTTCACAAAAGACTGATGAGAGCACTAGAAAATAGCTGAATAAGAGCCGCTACAATGAGGGAACCGTTCAGCCACCAGTGTCACCGTGTCAGGTTTTGTGCCCTTTATGTAATATTGTACATCTTTATATTAACATATCTGAATATGGATTTGTAATAAAAGAGGCAAATGAAACTACCTGCTAGACACTTTTATTTCTATAATTTTTGCTTATCACTGAAATATGACTGGAAAATGAACTAGGGTTAAGCTTAATAAACAACTGTGTCTACAGGGGAGATTTCTTTGTGAGCTTTAGGTTAAGGGTTTCAAATGTGGCTGTGTATTTATTCTTGTGAAAAAAAAAAAAAAAAAGAGAGAGAGAGAAAAGACTGTTTGATATGTCCTGAGAGACGTTGCAGGAAAACTTGTTTCCTATTACCATAGCTTCAAAACAGATCAAACAGACTGTTTCTTCTGTGTCCTCTGCTCTTAATAAGGTTTTAAATAGACCTCCAAATGCAGAAGTATACCTAATTATATTTATCATAATTGGTGTATTTCAAGTAACTTTACATATCGAATTACACATCCTCATTTTGTTTTTATTCCTACTTTCTCTACCTAGAGGCTGAACTAAAGCTATGAATTACTTGGCTGTTGACAGCTATTTTGCAGAACTGGACCTCCAAAACTCATACTAGGGCATTGTTAGTGAAATTTTTGGGGTGACTTAATGCTTGTAGAAATTCTACTCAACAACCAATGTAAATGCAGGTTGTATCTATTAGTAGGAGTGATATTTTATAGTGCATTAAAGAAAAACTAAATAAAACTTAACTTCATAAATGAAAAGCTATGATTTTTCCCCTGCTATTCCCAATATGACTTTCCTATTTATTTGTGCTATTCGTCTCTTTTTCCTTGTGACTCAGCATCTGATTTAGCTCTGCACATCTTCTGAGCTGGTAATGGACCAGTTGGTCTCTGTATGGTGGCTTTGAAACTGGATGTGAAGTGGCCAAAGTGTCAAAAGGCATTTTTAGAAAGGCTTGATGCTTCTTTTCACGTCCTTCTTAACATTTGATGTTCTGTTAAATTACTTATAAATTAACAGAATAAACTCTGGTTGTTTCAGTGATGAAATCATAATGACTCATGGTCAGCTTGAGTCTGCTGATTCTTAGCTTCTAACCTTGGCTAAAAGATGTCATCCTCTGAGCTCTAGTACTTCTGGATTATCCAGGCTAATTTCATTTGATGCAAGTGGCCTTTATTAAGGGTTGCATCATATGTCCTATAGATCATTGGACCAGTCCAGGTTTGCTTTCCTGGTTCAAATATCTTGGTTTGTTCCCTGTGACCTATTCCAACTGATCTGTTCAAAAGATAAGAGGGTTAAGACCATCCCTTAGAATCCATACATGTGACATGCCACTGTTGTATGTCTTCTATGCAAAGAAAGATGAAAAAAAAAAAAATAAAAGAAAATCACAACAGACCATTTGGATAAAGTTTTCACTCATTTTTAAAAAATAAAAACTATACAGCATCAGATGCTAATTAATTATTTTTTTCCTGACTGTGTAAATTTAAAAGTTACACTTTCCCCCTTTTTTTCCCTTCTATTTTGAGAGTGGCAACACCTTCCAGGGCAAGAATTTTCTTTAAGCTGAGCTCAACATTGTATTAAAACAAATGGTATCTGTGTATCTGCATTAGAGAAAAGATTGTGGTATAAAACCCTGTCTCAATTATAGAAAGATGACTTCTTTTGTGAGACTTTAATTATAAATACACAGCTTTTTAAAACTTCGAGTTTTTATGTAATTAGCGATCCCATTTTCTTTCCTTCCTTGTAAATCACAATCTGGTGGAAAGGAACTGTTTGGCACTTGGCTATTTGTAATGTACTCTAGTTAGTACTGGATCAATAAATCTTTTATAACCAGTGCCAAGTCTCCTCAGTGGCTAAAAAAGGAATTTTGTACACATTTCAATAAAGCCAGAATAGTTGACTAGCCTGTTAAATACAGTTGAGTGTTAAACAGAGTGCTTAGCATCAGCAGTTGTAGGAATGTAATCCTGTTTTCAGACACTATCAGCCAACCAGTAAGTCTGTTCAAATATTTTAAAAAGTAAAGTACCGTATTTTCAAATTTAACTTTCATAACACTGTGAGGTTCGTGAAAGATACAGAAAGTCTGCTTGCCACAAGTGCGAGAGCTTGCTTCCAATTACATCTGTTACACCCAAAAGGATTAAAGTATCATTACCAACAATTTAACTAGATTCTAGTGTTCTTTTTAAAAAAATGGCTTGTCTAAGTCATTTCACTACAAGACATGCAGTAAACAGGGCTTCTGCAGAAATAAATACACTTAGCAGGGAAGAAGCCCAGTGTTACGCAATCTATAGCTGCAGCAAATTCAGGCTTTGATTTGAAGCAGTGCCAGTATTGTCATACTGTAACAATTTCCTTCCATTTTTGCATGTTTTAGCAACTTTATCCACAACATTTTTCTTATGAATTTTTAAAATTTTATTTACTGTGTTTGGATGTTATAATTATTTAAGATTCACTTAGAACGTTTTATAAATTATATCACCCATTAATTGAATTATTTTACTTGTAATTTTACAGAATAAATGACTACCGGTACTTTATTTTCATCTCCTGTTCCTCTGCTCCTTTGTCTGTGTAGTAGCAACTAGGAACCACACTTTTTTAATGTGTTTGATACTATGTTTGGTAGTGATAAAAATGATTAATGATACTCTGTGAGTAATCCTTTTAATGTGTATAACTAGAATGTATCTTTGTGGACAGATGCAAGTAAACATTAATTTTTCTGCCTGTGCTCATGGGCAGCTCATGCCAGGCTGGCTAGACACAGACTAGTGCTAATCTGTGAAACCTTATCACCACTTTCTACCTGAACTGCTTTCACTGTGAGGAAGTGAATAAGCGAATAAATTTGGAGACCAAGTCTGTAAATTAGAGAACAGGTTGGCGCCAGTATTTCAGGGTCGGTCTTGAAGTCTCCCTCAACCTAGCCTTGTGGCGTGATGCCTTGGTTTTCACCAACACTGGGCAGGAAAAAGCAGGTGTTTCTTTCGAGCACAGCCAAGGCCTTCTAGGAACTGAACTGCAGGTGGCTTTTCCTTGCATCCAGGTTTGCCTTTCCTCCCAGATGTAGAGGGGAGAAAGAGAAATATAAGATGGCTGAAAGAACAAATTCAGGAGTTTGCAGATGTAAGTTTAGGTCTGGAGTTTTTGCCTGAGAGCTAGCAGCTAGCAGCATTTCAGGGGGCTTTAGCAGAGGGGTGTGAAGTACAGCTAAGCATTCTTTGTCCGTGATTACTTTGAGGAGAATAGAAATTATATTGTGTTTTGTTTGTATTTCAGCTCTGGTAGCCAGAACAATATTTCCAAACTCTCCTGGTAGTTTCTTTCCTAAGGTCACATCGGCTGCAGAGGATTTTGCTCGTGCAGCAGAACCTCTGCATAATAAGGCACGAGCAGGGTATCTGCTCAGCTAGCCTGGGCAGCTTGAAGTATGACAATAGAAAACTGGTTGCTGCTGTGCTGTGAGATCATCCTTGGTTCCCCAAAAAACTCTTTAGAACAGCAGGCAACCAGGTGCCTATCAGAGCAATGTTTCAGCTGACTCAGCACAGACTGGGCAAGGCCGGGTCACGTATGAGTTTGTTCCTTATGAAGAAGAGTGACAATTCCTTTGTTTCTTTGCCGAAGGCTGTGTAACAGTTGTACATCCCTTGTTTCTGTAATGTGTGATTTCCTTACTCCTTTTGCTGAAGGCACCACAGCGAGTGAGTGAATTTTATACCAAAGGGCATATGTGATTTAAAATAGGTTGTAATGCAGCCCTTCATTTTAAACGAAGGGCAGTTTTTATGGTTAGCTCTCTCAATTCACTGCCTACTTCCATTTATGGAAGTACTCTTCAAGAGAGAAGTGATGACCTTAAAAAAAAAAAGTAAGGTGATATGTAGATACTGTTTTCCACAGCTAAAGGTCACCTTGACTTTTAATCTTGACTGCCATACTTTTCTTCTCATTAAAATATTTGACAAGAATTCTTTGCATGAATGAGCAGCACAGAACACCTTAAGACTACTCGATTTTCACTGAAGACATTGCATTGTCATAACAAATAATGGTATTGTCATCTAAAACTCATTATCTGTTACATACTTTCAGAAAAAATATTCACTTTTATATGTTTATTATCATCAAGAACTTGTTTTTTCCTCATAAATGGATTAAGCAGCAGCATGTTTCTTAGATTATTTGCTTTTGAATATGAAATGACTTGCAACAGTACAGAAAGAAAATATTATTTTCTCAAACACTTTGATTCCAAACAATTGAATGTTTTTCATGATTGACTGTAATGAGTTATTTCTCATTATGCAACTCTATTCCCATTCTGGTTCACCATGACTTGAAAAGTGAGATATTTTTCTGAACACCTGTTCAAGTATCTCATGGTCTGATGTTTTTTTATAGGAGCCAGCCTAAAAATATAGGGCCATCTTAACACAGAAGCTTTGTTATTCTCTATACCCAGATGTCATTCTGAAACAGAACAAACTCAGGTTTAACTGTCATGAAATTTGACATCATAAATTTTATACCACTGAATAATAAGCCAAAATGGAAATCACTATGCATAATGCAAAAAGTCTTGTAACTTGACCTTTACCTAAAAGGAATGATTATATGTAGAAGGAGCCTTGCGAATTAAGAATGTAATTCTTTTCACCTTCTGTAGCTTGAGGGCTGCTATAGGCACTGAGTTTTTATTTTTATCCCACTTAACTGAATGCAGTTTCTAGCACTCAACTGAGAGAACATGCAGAAATGGAACAGGGGGAAAACAGGTCAGAAAACGATAGGCCAAGCCACTGCCCTTAGAGAACCATTTGCAGGTACACTGGTGATTTTTTTTTTTTTTTTAACTGGTGTATATTTGCTTAAAGATCATGAGTACATTTTGGAAATGTAAGGAACTGGCTGGCACTGAACAGCAAAGGGAAAAAACAGAACAAAACAAAAAAAAACCACAAAAAAACAAAACCAAAAAACCCTTCCACATTGAAATAAAATATCCCAAATTGCCATGAAAAACCCCAGTTATGAAATTTGTTTAGCATCTCTTGACAAGTGCTATTGTTAGTGAAGTGTTGAAGATACTCTTTACCAGAAAGATTCATTACCCAAATTTCTTTTGTCTTTTAATTAGACTATGGTTTAATTGCATCACATTTAGGGTGATGATTGCCAAAGACTTTCTGCATGAAGGGGAATAGGAGCAATAGATCACACGGTACTGAGGACTGGGGTCAGTTTGTAAATTGAAATTTTCCACTTGAGGTGTGTTGGATTTTTTTTTATTTTTTTTTTTTTTAATTCAGTAGTTTTCTCTCAAAACACTCCTTTTACCAAAGGAATATTGACAGTAATTGAGTAGCTGTTTGAATGTTACCACCAGGCTGTGGGACTCAAGGAAACTTGTTTCTTAATACATGCNCTCTAGGCTGAAGAGCCCCAACTCTCTCAGTCTGTCCTCATAGGAGAGCTGCTGAAGCCCTCTGATCATCTTTGTGGCCCTCCTCTGGACCCACTCCAACAGTTCCATATCCTTCCTGTGCTGGGGACTCCAGAACTGCACACAGCACTCCAGATGGGGTCTAAGGAGAGCAGAGTAAAGGGGGAGAATCACCTCCCTTGCCCTGCTGGCCACGCTTCTCTTGATGCAGCCCAGGACTCGATTGGCTGTCTGGGCTGCATTTGTTTCACATGATTGGTGCCTTTACGTTCATGATTACATAAAAAAAGAGAACTTGTGTTGGCTTTCAGAAATCACAAAAGAAATAGAAATGTGACACTTTTGTTGCACATATATATAACGTATCACTCCTATTACTTCTTGGCGTTGTACATTTCTCACTAATCTGAAATAAAGAAACCTTCACACTTAGAATCTATTAGCTAAACTGAGGCTTTAGTATTGTGAAGACCAAGGAGCTTTCTGAGTAACACCAGTAAGAAACTAGACTGTTTATCAACAGGATTAACTCAGATGTAACAATGATCATTCTCGTGAACTTCATCCACTTTGATACATCTCTGTATAATCAGCTCCCCCTTATGTCTTTCCTGGAGGTAAGATTTTCTTTCCCTTTTGGACAGCTTTGCTGCTTGCTAAATTGGAAACATAGCACAACAGTAACGTTCTTCTGAACCATTTTCAGATTTAGTGCATTAAACAAAAAAAGAGGAATATGAAATCCACAGAGTGCTTTCTAGAGACAGAGAGAGAACTCAAACCTAAATAAAAGTTCCATGAAAATCACCACAGAATTTCTGAATATGAATTATATCCATGGCAAATACTGGCTACCTACTCATAGCTAGTTAGCATTTTGTGTTGGGACAACACAATTTTATACCAGATGCATTGCATTTTATTTCTGGTTGTATCTTCAGAGACAGTATAGTCATTTCTGACTGAATCATCCCTGTAATTGGAAACAATTTTGCTTTAAGAACTGCAGGGCCCAAAGTGACTAAACTTTCTGACTCCTCTCACTAAAAGAACTTATGAGCACCTGTAAAATGTATATCTGTAAGTTTTTTTCTAGCAAAAGTGTTTATACATATTTGTAGCTTTAAGTACCTCAGCAAGCTGACTAGCATCTGTTTATGACACATGTGCTTACAAAGGTTTTTGGAATCAAAACATTAATGCTGTTACTATGTTAAGAGTTAGTTAAAAATCTCTTTTGATATGTGCGTGTTTTGATTGTGTTTGTAGTGTTTTGTTTTGGTGGGCTTTTGTGTTTTGTTTTGTTTGGAGGCTTGCAGGTTTTTGGTTTTGGTGGGTTTGTTTGTTTGTTTTAACAAAAAAAACCCCAACCAAACAAAAATACCTCATTTTTCCATTTGTGAATGGAATAGGTAAATATACTTTAGGGGAAGAGCCTAGGGAATTTCTTCCCAAGCGTCTTCCTCCTGAAGCCCAGCACAAATTCCTTTGCTTTACTCTGCTGTGCAATCCTGGATGCTAGCTGAAGGGCTGTGACAGCAATTCTTACTGCCACATATGGCACACAGGCTAAATCAAGCACTGTACATCTTTGTCCTGTCAGATGCTTTCCTTCAGAAACATGTCACTGGATCAAAGTTAAATATGTACTCTTAAGAAGGTTTTTTTTCCCCTGAACAGAGCACCGTATCGTATTAAGGAGCACTGTAAGTTAAGTGATGATGACAGAGTTTAGCAGTTCATACCCTTAGAGCAGCCTCGTGAATAAAGGCAAGCTTTGGGACCTCTCCTACTGTATATGCCTGATCTTATACCTGTCAAATATGTTAAGAGTGTCTGCAATTGGCCATGCCTGGCTGCCATTAAGCAAGGCTAACCTAAGGAGATGATACTTTTTGTATCTGTTTGAGAAGATTTAAATCATCTCACTGGCAGGAAGCTTACTGAGGCAAAAAGGGATTTACTAGCAGGTAGCAGAGAGGCAAAGTAAACGAACAGGTCTGCACATTCATCTTACCAGCCACCAGTTTTTTTTTTTTGTTTTTTTAATTTATGTCACAAGTGAGTATCTTCACTTATTTTACTTCCCCAGTGGGCACCATACTGCTTTCATCTTCTCCTGTCAATTTGCCAAATTAATTCAAACCAGTGTTATCACAATCTTGAACAATACTAAAGAATTTTCCATTAGCAAAATAACTACCAAAATATTACTGGTAAGTGTTTTCTACATAACAAGATGCTCTGGAGAGAAATATGTATTCATCACCATGGAAACATAAGGTTCATTTTAAATAGTTTTGAGTTTATTATTAAACCAACCCCAGTAACAGCTGATGATTCTGTTGTGCAAGTTGCTTTTTTCAACTGAAGGCATTTTGAAGGTAATTATGGCTGGTTTTAAATCCTGAACTGAACATGACACTTAGCTCTTTTAAAAAGTTTCTGCTATCTAGAAACTGCATCCTACCTGTTGAGCTCACTCCTTTCACTGTAAGATAGGACTCTATATGTATGGCTGATTTACTTTGCCAAGTTAAATTTCCCACTTGCTATGTGGAAATATGGACCTTGCCACTGAAAAATAAGACAGTGCCTCTGTAATTTCTGGAGATAAAGCAATGATCTATGCCTTAAAAGACATAAACCTGAAATTTTAGCCATTGGTTGTGCCGTAACGATCAACTCCAACATGACTTCACCAAGATCATGAAGGAGATTAAGTGAAAGTTCAGGAATATTATAGGCTGATACTACAGGAATAACTCTTAGCAAAGCCAAGTTCTTTTTTGATGCTGATTGTTTATTTGGTACATGAACACCTTTTAGTTGAGTACCAGGCAACTGCACTAAAAGTGGCAGGTGGGGGTATTTGTGTATCTCTGTTATAAAAGTTTTGAAGTCCCAGTAAAACAACATATAACTGATTGATTTGAATTTAATAGTGTGAAAATATGTTGTGGGGTTTTGGGGGGGTTTTTTGGTTTTTTTTGTTTGTTTTGTTTAGTGGTGTTTTTTTTGTTGGTTTTTTTTTTTTTGTTTGTTTGGTTTTTTTTGAACCCATAAAGCTACCTTGGTGTTTATAGTGGTGCAATAGAAAAGTAGATATGGGGTTTGATAACAAGAGACAGACTAGTAAATATTTTTAAAATATTCAGACTCTCTTTAGTGGTCCCTTAGTGTAACTCCTAGAAGCTGAAGGAGAAATTTCCATGCAGCCACAGCTCCTTGATGGTTACACTGCTTGCTCACTGCTGACATCAGATGAATTCAGAACAGGAACCTTAAAGGCGAAAGCCTTCATGCTCTTCTCCCTAATCCTTTAATCCATTCATATTCTTTGACCTCCAGTCCAGTACTAGACCTCCCTTATTAAATCCACCTGGGCATGGTAGATTGCTTTCTTCCCCAGAAGAAAAGAGAAGAGCTATTTATGAAACTAAAGGTGAGCAGGACTGGTGAAAGAGTTCTATATGTGAAACTCTAAAGAAGTTTCTCTGATGACTTGGGGCTTCCATAGGGTTTCGAGGGGTCACTTCTGTTTGCAAAGTTGTATTTTAATGTTCAAATAGTTTGTTTAGTCTGTTTCTTTATTGTGGCTATTGATGTTAGCAGCAAGGTCTCCCACAGGCTGAATAGTAATTTTTCCCTTTGGAAGTTTTGCTACATTGGGGCTTCAGGATTGTTTCAGTAGAAAATTTAATTTCAGCAATAACAAACAACTGTTGAGAGAGGGGCCCCAGCAAGAGGGGCCCATCCTTCACCAGGTAGAGTTGTCCATGATTATTGGCTGTCTTTAGTTGATATGAGTAACTAGAATGAAAACAGGTTGTGCAAGAGAGATTTGGGAAAATTCACCAAGTAGAGGCTGTCTTCAGGATGGTGTCATGAGGGGCTTTTACCTAAACTGGAGCAGCTGAATAATGGCAGAGCACAGGGGCAGACATTAAATAGAAAAATAAGGTTGTTAATTCTTTTACTTAAGATTATTTACTCTAGTCAATAATAAACAAAGACTCAGTTAGATGCAGGACTGCCTGCAAACACTTCTCGTTTGGCTTGTGGTAGCACAAGACCACGTATTAATTTTTGTGCAAGATTTCTTAGGGTAAGACTGGTAGGTGTTTAAGTGACCTCCTTTAAAAGGATTCTTTGAAAGGATCAAAGTGAATTGCAAATGCTGTGTAAATGTACACCTGTCCCTTGTCCATCTTCACTCCCCTAAACTCCCTTGCATCCTTTAGACCCTGTATGTTTCATAGAGGCGCCTTCGCTCTAGCACATTAAGGCAAAGTGTAAATTGCCTCCCCTTCAGATGCCTATTCAAGATGGTAGCATTGCCTCATGTTCGACTGAGCTGTCAGAGATCTCCCCTTCTGCTTGAGTGATTCCATGTGTCTCACGCATGAAGTGTTCATGGCAGTCAGGACCCCATCCTACACCTCAGCCTTCTCTGCTCCCCTTAGTGCCCTTGACCTGACAGCCACTCTAGTCCTCATTGACCCCTCACCCTGATGGCGTGGTTTCAGGTGGGAGAAAATGATTTCTTCCTCTTAGCCATGAAGTGCTTCTGGATGGTGTGTTGGGCCAACAGCATCAAGTAATGACAACTCTGAAAGCTGCAGAGACAAGAGGAGGTAAAATTTTGGCTGCTGATGTCTGCAACTATGCTGCCTGCAGGCTTCAACAGTGAAACTGTGCTGTACAAGTGGGCATTTTACTGCAGTCAGATGTAGCCTCTTGCATGTGTCGTGTAGTTACATGCTGATACCACCACATCCAGTTTCGTGTCCTTAAAGGATGAGAAGTGTGTGCTTTCCCATTGGTGTGTTTCTGGTGAGTGGTGGAAACAGCTGGAGCAGATGATGGTATGCATCGTGTCAGTACCTCATGTCTGAATATCACTTACCTCGTACATTTGTGAAATTACACAGGAGATTTCTAGGAAATTAAAAGCATAGATATAAACAAATATGTGGCCAGCACTCCTAATAAGGAGAGCACATCTACATTAAAAAAGGGCTTTTCTACTTGTTTAGACAACACCACTTAACCCTGAGCAAATATTTAGGTACATTATATTCAGTGCTACTTCTCTTTTTAAATGAATGAAGTGATTTGCATATCTATTTTACTGGTGCTTGGGATTCCCTTCTGTGGAAATGTTCCCTTCTGAGAGGAATGAAATGCCTTTTACTTAGACACCATTGCTACAGAACTGCTTTTTCTCACAGGGTCCCTTTCCTGAAATAATCTAGTGCTAGTTCGTAGTTTCCCCTATAAAGCTTGGTGCCAGAAAACCCACATTCTTTACTTCATATGATAAACAGAAATGGTAGCAGTAGACATCCTCGATTTTTGCTCTTGATTGGTAATCTGCCTTGCACTTCTCCCACCCTCACCCCTCCTTCCTGTAACCGTTGGGTTATATTTAAATGCCAAAAAAACAGAATTAGTTTTTCACATCAACGCTGACTTATAAGGCTATTTGAAGTTAAAGCTCTTTGCCAGTTTCCATTTTCTTCACAGTGTTCCCTTCCGCTTTGGGTTTGAAGGAGAGAGAGAGAAAAAAAAAAAATGTGAAAAAAAAAAAAAGTTATTTAACAAAACTTGATCTGTTTGAAACTGCAAAGTCCAAGCTGTCCTTCCTGTGCTACTGCAGACAGCATAAGAAATGAAGGCTGAAGGGCTCGGCCGATTTCAGGAAAAAAAATGCCCCAAAAAGGTCAGGAAGAAATGGGAGCCTTTTCATTTTGTGCTCCCCGGGTGATATTCAATAACTCTTTTGGTCTTTATACTGTAGGACGTAGGCTCATTTGCTCAATTTGGGGTGACAGCAGCGTGTTTTGTCAGAACATAGCTGGAGTTTTAAATGAGGACGGCATTCTGAGGCAGTAGGAAACATCCTTTATCTTAGCAACAGGAGGGCATGGAAATGCAAGTTTTTTGGCAGCAGTCGTATAAATCTAGTGTTTTGGAGAGGCTGACCCAGGCTGTATGGAAGGAGTGCTCAGCTTTCCTTTGACGGTGTGATTTCCTGCTCCACAGTGGAGAACTTGTCTGGACAGGGTCCTGAAGAAAGCCTACATCAATTACTTGAAAGGAAATCAACTCTGTCTCCAAAGGCTTGGCAGCAGGAATATTCATTGTTAAGGGGGTTATAAATATATATATGTGTACATGGACACAACCCTAACAAACTCTCTTCTATTTGCAAGCGTTAGCTGTTGCAGTGATGTTGGTTGATTAAACTTCTGCCAGTGATACCTTTGTGTAAGGTTCTTTGTAAGGAGCTTATAACTTTCCCAAACGAAATAATTCTTGGACTTCAGCAGGAAATAATACAAGATCTTAGTCTGGAAGGCTCCTTTTCAGAGAA
>VWYK01105510.1:500-14061 GCA_013399775.1 Semnornis frantzii | reverse complement strand
AAAAAAAAAAAAAAGCACTTTGAATTACAAACTTTGCCAGGAGAAGTACTCTGTAAGCATGATAGAACTCTGAGCTGTTCCCATATACACTGAATCCAGCTGTGGAATGTTTCACCAGTTGTACTGTGCATATTTCAGAAAAAGTAGGATGGGTCCAACACCTAAATATTTCCTATTATATTACATAACAGTAATGTGTGGGCAGGCATTTACAGCTAAGAGTCAACATCGTCCCATCTAGAACAGCCCAAGATTGTTATGAGGTTGTGTTACTGAAAATAATATAGGAGAGGAGTCTCCATTCTCAAGTGAAAGTGGGTGAACAAGACAAACAGCAGCACCTCCTAGATATTCTGTCCTCTAATAACTTCACTTTGGTATCATTCTTAATATGCATCCAGGGAGCTATCTGTAATCCACTATGTGGAGTACCAAATAGAAATCATAGAATCATAGAATGTCAGGGGCTGGAAGGGACCTTGAATGATCATCCAATCCAACCCCCCTGCCAGAGCAGGATCACCTATACCAGATCACACAGGAATATGTCCAGGTGGGTTTTTAATATCTCCAGAGAGGGAGACTCCACAATTCCCCTGGCAGCCTGTTCCAGTGTTCTGTCACCCTCACAGTGAAAACTCTTCCTCATGTTTAAAAACTTCCTATGCCTCAGCTTCCACCCATTGCCCCTTGCCCTGTCATTGGGCATCACCGAGAACTTAGCTCCATCCTCCTGGCACTCACCCTTTACACATTTATAAACACCGATGAGGTCACCTCTCAGTCTGCTTGAAGCTAAAGAGCCCCAGCTCCCTCAGGCTCTCCTCATAAGAGAGATATTCCATTCCCTTAATCATCTTTGTGGCTCTGTGCTGGACTCTCTCCAGCAGTTCTATGCTCCTCTTGAACTGGGGGGCCCAGAACTGAACACAGTACTCCAGATGTAGCCTCACCACGGCAGAGGGGCAGGAGAAGCTCTCTTGACCTACTAACCACAGTCCTTCTAATAAACCTCAGAGTGGCACTGCCCCTCCTGGCCACAGGAGCACATTGCTGGCTCATGGTCAACCTCCCACCCGCTAGGACCCCCAAATCCTTTTCCCCTTTGCTGCCTTTCAACAGATCAGTCCCCAGCCTATACTGATACCTGGGGTTGTTCTTTCCCAGGTGCAAGACTCTACAGTTGCTCTTCCTGAATTTCATTAAATTTCGCCCTGCCCAACCCTCCAGCCTGTCCAAATCTTCTGCGCAGCCTTCTGGTGTGGCAGCCACTCCACCCAGTTTGATGTCATCAGCAAACTTACTGACAGTGCACTCTGTGCCCTCATCCAGGTCATTGAGGAATATATTGAACAGAACTGGTCCCAGTGCTGAGCCTTGTGGACCCCACTAGTCAGAGGCCTCTGGCTAGACTCCATCCCATTGAACACAACTCTCTGGCTTCTTTCCTTCAACCAGTTCCCAATCCACGTCACTACCTGATCATCCAGACCACACTGCCTAAGTTTAACCGGAAAGATGCTGTGGGAGACAGTGTCAAATGCTTTACTGAAATCAAAACGAACTGCATCCATTCCTCTACCATCATCAATCCACCTGGTTATGTTCTCATAAAAGGCTATCAGGTTGGTCAAACATGACTTCCCCTTGGTAAAACCATGTTGACAGCTCCTAATGACCCCACTGTCCTTGATATGCCTAAGGAAGGCATCAAGGAGAAATTTCTCCATTACCTTTCTGGGGATGGAGGTGAGGCTGACCAGTCTATAGTTACTTGGGTCCTCCTTCTTACTTTATTTGAAGATTGGAGTGATGTTTGCCCTCCTCCAGTCCCCAGGCACCTCTCCTGTCCACCATGACTTACTGAGGATGGTAGAGTGGTCTGACAATGACCTCAGCCACCTCCCTCAAGCACCTGTGGGTGCATGCCATTGGGACCCATGGACTTACGGATGTCCAGATTACTCAACTGCTCCTTAACCCAGTCCTCATCAACCAGGGAAGACTCCTTTGTCACACCTTCCTCTGGTGCCTTGGTGTCAGGGGCTCCTGAGGACAGTCTCCAGCAGTATACACAAAGAAAGCATTTAGTAGCTCTGCCTTCTTTGTGTCCTCTGTCACCAAGGCACCCACCTCATTCAGCAGAGGGCCTACATTGCTTCTAACATTAGCTTTTCCTGCAGTGTATTTTAAGGAGCCCTTTTTGTTATCCTTGACCTCTACTGCAAGGTTGAGAGTTCCAACGAGGCTTTATTCTTCCTAAATTGTTTCCCTACACCCTCTGACAACAGCCCTGTACTCCTCCCAGGTAGGCAGCATTCCTGTACAGACTACCCTAGGTGATTCTGCTTGGCGGGGGGGTTGGACTTGATCTCTGGAGGTCCCTTCCATCCTCTAAGGTTCTGTGATACACACATGTATAGCCTTGCTACTTCAATTTCATGGAAACACAAGCCTTACTTGGTCTTGCAGAGAATCATCCACAGTTCCACCATGTTTAAGGTTTTTAAGTAGTATCTCAGCTGCTTCAATGCCAACTTTGTCAGGATTCTTTCCTAATAGAGAAATACAGGTCATTAGGATGCAGCCAATTATTATTTAACATTTTAAAAACACAGAAGGGATGAAAAAATACAATCAAGAAATGATCAACTTTCTAAACCTTATTTCCATGTTCTTGCCTCAAATGCCCACTTAAAAAAACCCTTCCGTCTTAACGTGACATGTAATTAATACTTCCTAAGCAGTGGAAAAAAGTAGCCTGTTTAGTCAGAGAAATATTTTGTTAAAACCATTTTAAACCAAAATCACTTCTCCTTTTTATCTAGACACGCATCTAGATTCACAGTGAACAAAAACCACACAAAGGCTGTATGTTCTTAAAGTTCAGAAGCACTTTCTGCTCAGTGATCCTTAACAATCCATCCTGATAAAAAGTAAATTTAGTAATTTTGTAAATTTTGGCACTACATATAAGCATCTTAGTACAAAGTGTAAGATTATATTTACTGTCTTAAAATCTTCTTGCTTCCACTGTCCTTTATTGCTAAACAACACACATTTAAAAATTCAACACTCAAAGCATCAGATCTTTGAACAGATTATACTTCAGGTTCTTATATGTCCACAGCACATCAATTTAAATCTGAAAGAAATGTACTTCATGGAACTCCTACCTCTCTTGCCAAGTGATGACCCAGCTAGCAAACAACCTGTTGAAGTCTCCGCAACAATGCTAAGCAGAAAACCCAAAATCAGTATTAAGAACAAAATCACTCACATCACACTTTATTTATCAGATACGTAATCAATGTCTAGCTAATCAACCAGCAAAGTTACAAGTAACAATATAATGTTTGGGCTCATCTTACATTATTCCACTTCCAGTCCCAACGGCGTGATTATCAGGTTCTCGAATGGCCTGAATGTTAATGTAAAGATCTCTGATTTCTTTTCTGATGCATCTCACTGCTGCTGCTGCCATGTCTTTTGCCAACTGACAGGATAGAAGGTAAACACATTGATTCAATTATGTAACTATAGCAATACTTTATCCTCATACATCTAATTATTACCATGAATTTCTGATTAAAGGGGCTACTTTATTAACTAGAAACTCAAAACCCTACAAGTAAGCACTAAACTGCATCTATTCTAAGAATTTTCCTATAAAATTTAGGTAACATTAAATACTTGGTGAAGGACAATTACAGAGATACAGGTAGAATCTTAGCTATCACTAGAAATTGAAGAACACTTCTCCATTCATAGGGAGAACGACTTATTTTAGCCTTGATTATCTCAAGACATTAGATTGTAAAAAACCAAACCAACCCAAACAAAACTACAAAACTAAAGCACCCCACAATTACTATGTACTGGATATACTCTGTAAGACACAATAAACAATAACAGTTTGAAGTCAGGCAGGTAGCAGCAGATGAAGCTTATCTCATCCTTGTTATCCAATTATAGATATTATTCATGGGTTTGAAGATTTTAAGACCAAACCTAGCAGGCCACAGCTCTTCAAAAATATATTAATTTTTCCTTTTTCTTCCTCTACTAATTCCTAGCATGTGTGAGAGAGGGAGTCTTAAGGAGATCTCACCACTCATTCTCTGTAAATAGAGACAATAGGAATAATAAATAGAAGGGAGTACAAAGGAACAGATCTCTCTCTGTTTTATCTTTGCTACCCAAAACTTGTCCTGTCTAATACACTTAGCAACGTTTTGCACTCTGACCTCTGCTTATACAGGGCATCATAGTTGACCATCTATGAACAAGATGATTCTAGATTTAAAATAATCCATGTAAGTATGAATGATGTGTAAATCACATACAAGATACCTCTCAATATGCGCTAAAGACTTTTGAACAGTCATATGAAGGATATCAAGGATACCATTCTCATTTCCTGGTTTAGCTGCTATGCATTTTAGAAATGTCCAAAATTCTATTCTACAGCCTGAAATATCAAGACCATTTAATAAAGTGAAAGACTGCAGAACACAGGAACAGGGGAGACAGGTCAAGCAATTTCATATAGATTTATAAAACTGGATACTACCAGAGCTATTATCAGCACTTACTTTTATAGGCAACGCTCCAGCAACAAATGCTCTTCCGTATATCTTTGTCACTGTGCCACGTTCTGTTAAGTTTATTGGGCTCAGCTCTTTCACTGGTGACATCTGGACTACAACTTCACCACCTCCCTGAGGGTAGTAGCCTCTGTTTAGAAACAGTAATCAGATATAAAGGCAAAGATCACAAGGAAACCAAGAAAAGAGACAGAAGGCTCTTCATGTACTTCATCATACATTTTAAAGTCTCTGTTACTGTACATATGAATTTTCTTGATGTGTGCCTTTGAAAATTTTATATAGAATTAAGTTGTCCAATAGTATTATCTCACAATGCACATCTTATAATGACCTACCACAAACATAACTTGGCACCTCAGAAAAAGCTCAGCAATGTACTGCCTATTTAGCATGTGCTTTCCCTAGAGGTAGCCCATAAGAAACATTTAACAGAAGCTGAAGACTAAGCAATAGAAAATAAAATTAAAAAAGAGCCATGTCACATTCCTGATACAGTGACAGAACACAGGGGCAGATAATACAGATTAGTTCATGTATTATAAAGTCATCCTTCAGTTTGATTGAGAGCACCTTGAGTGAATGCCTCTGTGATCACACAGTGGTCCAGTAAGGTCTGTCTTCACCACGTCTCCATAACTCACCTCTTTTTTATGTCACAATTAAATGTGAAATTGAACTTTTCCACTATTGGCTTGAAAACCTGAAAAACAAGTATATATAAAAATCACAGAGTGAGTATATTTTGCATACACAATTTCCCACTATTTTACATAGTCTTAAAAAAAGAAAAAAAATTCAACACTTAAATTTGTTACATTATTAAAAAAGACAGCCAGTTTCATCCATATAGCTTATTTGACATTCCTCATACCTCATTCTTAATGATGCAAAGTGCAAAAGGATTTTCTTATGGAATGAGGGAGATAAATGCTTTAGCAAATCACGGCGCTTCTAGAATAAACAATGTATTTTAAGTGACATTTTCTTCAACAATTAAAAGCAAAAAGACTAGTTGCTGTTTCAGGGAAATCTATGAAACACTGGTTGCTCTCTACATATAGTACATTAATACTGTTAAACATCCATGTCTGATTCTGCAATTTCAAATAAACTTGCAGAAAGAGCAACAGAAGTACTGCAGTTACATTGTATATATATGTATTTGCATAAAAGATACACCAAGCCAAAGAAGTTTTTCCCTACCATGACTGTGTAGTCTATCTGAGGAGCCATCTCAGCATTAGTCCCACCTTTTAAATGAAGCTCTGATGGGGAAGCAGCAAACAGCACACAGGGCATTGCTACCTGCATCAGTAGACACACACTCCTAAAAGCAATTATAAAATACCCAAATGTCATGTAGTCATAATCTGCATAATTCCATAGAATCACTACATATCAAAGGCTTCCCAGAACACTTGCATAACTGTTTGATTTTGAACATTATCTATAAACTTATTAGTCCTAAAAAATACTAATTTAAAACTCCATGTCCTTAGCAAGTCTGAATAGGAAAGTTTTTGTTTCTCAATACTTGTAGCTTTAATATATTTGTTTGAAATAAAATACTTAGTATAGTGATAGGATTGTGAAAACTGTAGGTTTATCTAGCAGACAATAAACCCAGAAGAGGCTTAGGTAGTAATTTTAACACTTACTTGATAACAAAATATTTAGAAAACGACAAAGTTTCTTGGAAGCTGCTTAGCATGCCTAACAAGAAAATGTAAAGACATGGAAAGTAGGTTTTTAGATACCAGATTCTTTCCATAGATAGAGATACTAAGCAACTTCCAACTTACTTTTGCAAAAGTAAGTTTGTTCAGAAAAAAAAAAAAAAAGATTATCTCACAGGGGTTTGCAACATGAATTTGAACTGTGAAAACAGTAGCCACCACTGAACTGAAAACACAGTTTTGTTTTCTTAACTTCCAAATGTTGGTCAACCATACTGTTTCTCCTTTTTTTACCTTGTGTTTAACTACTAGTTCTGCTGCATCGCTGCTTACTAAAACCTTTCTGTGTTAACTAAAAGGCATCAGCTTGGTTGTTTACACTATTTCAGCTCAGAAAAATATTTCTCATAATGTAAATTAAACTGTAATTTATGCCTAATCTGACTTAGCTTCCAGCCAACTGATGTCAGTCTTCCATAGGTAAACCCATTTCCTTGGTTTTGCAACAGATCCCAAGAACAAAGGACCCAACACAGAAATATAGGACAGGAGAAAGACAGGCGCATACAACCACGGACAGAATGTTGCCAGTTCCAAGGCTAGTATGCCATATTGTACCATTACATGTGTAAGTGAAATTTCAAAATTTACTTTATTATATAAGGATTATTCCAGATCTCAGAGATTTGAGACAGTTATCTAATTTGATGTATATGACCTGATATGTAATGTACTGATGTGAGAAAATAAGAGATAAAGTTTAAATACACAGACAGCTGGGTTTTGCTTAACATTAATCAAGGATTCAACTTACACAGCAATTATAATTTTAAAATTGCATGTATTTTATTCATACGTATCCTGCCTACACCAAAAGTTCTTTGATCACACGTATCAGGATCAGGCAGGTTAGATTTTGGCTCCCTACCCATGTACTAATGTAATTCTTTCCCCCTCCGCTCATTTTTGATAATTTCAAAGTTACCAAAATGAGTTAAGTGGAGTTATAGGTCAGTCATTATCCATGTACAAAGACATACCCTGCTGTTTTCGTATCCGCTGTGTGGGTTCCACCTTTGATCTTTCCAGGAGTGAAGATTATTTCTGTTGAGCCAATTTCTCCACCTTCCAACTTTCCCTCACATAGATCTCGAATGATCTCCAATCCAGATAGATGCTGAGGCCTTGGATATGAAGTTAAAGATACATGCAAGTTGACTGCATACGCGCACTAAAAGATCTACTAAACACCAACTAACAAATACTACCACTGCAAATTTCAGATCAAACATGGATCAGAAATTGTCTGACTCCTAAAGTATTTCTGAGTTCACAGGAGCAAAAGAAGCTGCATTAAGGCCATTCTGGAAGCTGCAGGATTCTGGTGTGTTTTCTATTAGAATGGATTGAGACAGACAGATGAGATGCAGGAGCAGTCACTCATACTAATGTGACAAATGCTTGGATAAAAATGCAATGGCAGTACTGAACTGAATCCAAGCCAATAACTAGTTGCCAAAGCCACAGAAGAGTAGCAGTCATGCTGTGTTACCTGTCCTGCTGTTCCTTTTTTCTATTTGAATAATTTAAAGAGGACATAAATTAACTATTTTTAGCACTATATGCTCGATCAGCCACATTTTGCTGAGGCATTACATGGCCTCAATTTTCATATTTCATGTGGAGTCTGCTTAGCACCTTTGAAAATATTTTTGAGAAGCTCTGCAACTCCATGGTGCCTGAGAGATGGTAATCAGTGCAGTGTCCTTACTTGTCCTGGCAGGAACAGCACTGAGGGGAGCAGGTAAAGGGGTCTAAATCCTCTCACCAGGAAACTGTAGGGCACCCAGTTCACACCCTAGCTTTCCTCCATGCTCACTCTTTTCATGCATTTTGTACTAAAAATAGCATGGCCAGCAGGACTAGGGAAGTGACTGCCCTCCTGTACTTGGCACTGGGTACACTGTACCTCAAGTACTGTGTTCAGTTTTGGGCCCCTCACTACAAGAAAGACATGGAGGTACTGTCCAAAGATAAGCACAAAGCTGGTGAGTGGCTTTTACACGGGTCTTAAAAGGAGTGGCTGATTGAACTAGAGTTGTTCAGTTTGGAGAAAAGGAGGTTCAGTGTAAATCTTATTGCTCTACAAAAACAAGGTTGTAGCGAGGTAGGTGTTGGTCTCTTCTCACACGTAGCAAATAATAGGATGACAAAATGGTCTCATGTTGTGCCAGGGGAGGTTCAGATTGGTCATGAGAAAATAATTTTTCAGCAAAAGGGTTTTAAAGCACTGGAACAGGCTGTCCACGGAAATGCTTGTGTCACCATCCCTGAAAGTATTTAAAAGATGTGCTGGCAGGGTGCTTGTGGACATGGTTTAGTGGTGGACTTGGAAGCGTTATGTTAACGGTTGGGCCCCAAGATCTATAAGGTCTCTTCCAACCTATGCAATCCTTCCCACACAAGTGAGCCACAGACAGAATTTTCTGATTAAAAGGTTCTCTTAAAGCAATAGAAATATATGAGACTTGTTCTTGGAAGTATTTCCGCCATAAGTAAACTAGAAGGGTGTGCACGGATACAACCCTGGGCTCGCGCACGACGTAACGGGACGACGCTGAACGCACCCCCAGACCACCACGCCTGGGCCAACCCCGCGAGCGAACAGAAGACGAGAGGACGAGGGATGGGCGCTTACCTGAGGCCGGGCTGGCTTCTTCCGGCGCGGATTCGGCGCACCCGCAGCGGCAGGCCCAGCAAGCAGCTCAAGGCCGTGGACACTCTCAAAATCTGCCCACCCTGCACGGAGAAAGGGCGCTCGTCAGGCGCTACGGCACTTCCCACCCAGTCGGCCACTACCGGCCCGCCCGTGACCGCTGCCCAGGGAGAGGTAAGGCGAGACCAGACCGCCGCTGGTGCTCACCCCTTCCATGATCCCGCCGTCTATCTCTACCCTCTCCCCGTCCATGACTGGCGGTGAATGGAGCTGTCTCTCGCAGAGGCCCCTGCCGCACCGATGGAATCCCAGCGGGACCCTGCAGACGGCAAGCCCTCGGCGAAGCAGCCTCTGTGGTCGCGACTCTTGGCACAAAATGCGCCTCACCGGGGGCAGGACCCCAACATGCCGGTGCCTGGGCCGGGCGGCTGAGTTGGAGCAGGCGCAGGGCGGAGCCACCTCCGCGCCCACCCACCGTGGGCTGGCGTGAGAGGTAGCCGCCGGGTCCCAGCGCCCGAGCAGCCGTGCAGCACAGAGGGAAAGCTACCTTCTCCCCGCTTCAAGGACCTTGTCCTGGCACAGGGCAGAGCACGGCGTCCAGGAGGAGGCAATGTCTTTCCCCTGTCCCGAGGCTACCGCCAAAGGCCACGCTAGGCCGGAGCGGTGACAAACGCGGCACCTTGCAGGCCGCGACCAAGCTGCACCTGGGACGCAGTTCCGCGGGCACAGCTCTGCCCCGTGGCGCTTTGTGCCGCTGCCGAAGGCTGGAGGCCGGACTCCTGCCGTCGCGGTTACAAGCGCATAGTTTTCCCCACAAGCGAGATGCCTAAAAGAAGCACCGAGAGATGTACGCCTGCTGGTCTGGCAGTCACAGTCGGAAATTTATTACAGGTGTACTAGGAAAGGCCGGGCCTTTCCCGCTACTTCGGCCAAGGGAAGCTCCATTGCCTCCACCACAGCCAGCGGCTTTGCTACAGGAACCCCCGTAAGGCGCTCGCCCTCCCGTTACTTCTCGTGGGCGTGTGACGGCTCCGAGGCACCGCCCGCGCGCCTCGGAGAGTAACCGGGACCAGCCGGCTACCCCTGCCACGGCGCCGCTCTCTCTGGCCCGTACCCGCTGCCTGGTTGGCTGCGGTCGGCGTGGCTGCAGTCCGGTTGGCTGATCGGTGGGAGGTGTGCGGGGCGTGGGGGCTGCCTCTTCTCGGAGTAAGATGGCGGCCGTGACCGCTCTGAGGAGCTGCTGCCGAGCCGCGGGACGCCTGGTAAGGGGAGCGGGGGATTCTGCGGGTGGTGGCGCTCCCGGTATGCCGGTGGGGGGATGGACAGCGCGCGGCGTCCCGGCGGCACCCTGAAGTCCTGTTGCTTCCCTTCATCCGGGAATGGGCGACAGACCCCGAAGCGAATAGGAGACGCTCGCGGACTTGCCGCCTCCCCTCAGCCCTCCCGGCCGCCGCCTCCCCCGCGCCTGCGAGTGGGCAGTGTCCGAGCTACCCTCCCCGGCTTCTCTCTGGCCTGCCCGGTCACTTTAGTTACGCTTGCGAGCGGGCAGCGCCCCCGGTGCGGCGACACGGGTGACCGCGTCCCCCGCAGCCAATCCGCCGACGGTGCTAGCCCCGCACGTCCCGTGGTGCTGGCGGAGCCTTCCTGCTGCTCCTTGGGGGTCAGACTACCCTCGATCCCCAGGGACCCTCAGTACGGGCTTCCGCCGCCTCACGCTCCTGCTCCCGAATGTCTTCCCTGTTGCCCATATTTCATGTGAAAGAAACATACATGTCCTGTAATAAGCTACTGACATCCTTTTCTTCCTCATCTGATGCGTTGCACTGGTGAGCGGTACACTGCCATCGCCGCTCCTTCGCACATGCAGTGTGTCTGCACAGGGACGGCGTAATTACCCAAAAAGGGAAAACGTTTCTCTGCATCCCAGGAGCCTTGATAGTTGTTAATTAAGTAGTTGAGATATCATGCTTAAAGAAGTGAAACTACATTTTTCTGTGTTACTGTTTTATAGTCTTTCAGCTGTAGTGAAGAGTGTTGGTTTACAACTGTCACCTCTGTCTTGTGGAATGTCAGAAAAAGAAGCATCTTTTTGTAAGATAATTCAAGTGAGAACAAAATTATAGATTAGTCCTGCTTTCTATTTTTTTCTCCTAATTATTCATATGATATTTCGAAAGCATAATAGGAATTTCTTCAGCAGTATTTTGTTGTATCTAATTTTAAGCTTCATATAGGTAATTTTACTAATTAAGAACATTGAAAATAGTGACACTTTTTTTTTTTGTTTTGTTTTCTTTCTAAATAAATCATCTACTTTTAAATTCAGAGGGAGGTTCTGATAAAGTAATGCTCATCTTATCTATGTGCATACTGAACTATAGAATTGGCTACTTACAGTCTGTTTCCTGCAAACATATTTTGAATTTAGATAGATATCCTAATTCTTGTGAAGATCTGCTTTGAAGCAGTGATAAGATCACTGATAAGATCTGAGGAGAACTCACCTGCTCAATTCTTGGCTTCGAGCCTGGTGCCTCCACCTGGACTTTGGGTGTTTTGACCCAAGTCAAGTTGATCACCCCACATGATGCCAGGTCTACTGGCAGCAGATGGCGTGCATCTCTCTCAAAGTGGGAGAAGGTTTACATGGACAAGTTGGCTGGTCTCATTAATTGTGCTTTAAACTAGGTTGGAAGGTGGGGAGGGAAAAAGCCAGGCTTACTGTAAGCAAGCCTGAGACAATTGTGGAGCGATGTATCAACTGCTATCTCAGGGTAGGGAGATAACAATGAGTTGTGTATTGGAGAAGATGCAAGGGCTAGCAATGAGTACAAGCTGAGGGATGGCACACCAGGGTGGGAGGCTAATAAAAGCTTCCAGGCTGTTACCATACTGCATGCTGGGGACACGGAAGAATTCTCAAAGCCTCACGGAGATGGGCTGTGGGGAATCAAGTAATAAGGAATCATCAGCACACCCAGAGCTCACTGCTAGGTTGGTGGCCATGGGAGTGGCTGGGAATGACTGGACAGCACAAGTGGAAGCTAATGGACTCAGTCACTCCCTGAAATGCTTATATACCAATGCATGGAACATGGGGAATAAGCAGGAGAAGTTGGAGATCTGAATTAGATTGAATGACTATGATATAATTGCCATCACTGAAACATGGTGGGTCAGCTCCCACAACTAGAATGTTGTCATGGATGGCTATGTACTGTTCAGGAAAGATAGACCAGCAAGATGAGGTGGGGTGGTTGCTCTTTATGTGCAAGAGGAACTGAAATGTGCTGAGTTCTGTCCAATGAGGGAGGCAGAGCAGATTGAAAGCTTGTGGGTAAGAATTAAGGGATGTGGGAAGGGAGGTGAAATTGTTGTATGTGTCTACTATAGACCACCAAACTAAGAGGAAGATGTTGATGAGGCTGTCTGCAGTCAACTGGAGATAGCCTCTAGAGCGAACTCCTTGGTACTCATGGGCAACTTCAATCACCCTGATATTTGCTGGGAAGCTCACAGCCAGGCACAGTCAGTCCAAAAGGCTCTTGCAGTATATCAATGGTAAATTCTTGATGCAGGTAGTAGAGGAACCAACAAGGAAAGATGCACTGCTGGCTTTGTATTAACTAATAAAGGACTGGTTGAGGACATTAAGGTTGGAAACAGCCTTGGTGACAGTGATCACAACATGGTGGAGTTTAGTGTTATACAGGGTAGAAGCAGGGCAATAAGTAGGCTCACAAACCTGGACTTCTGCAGGGCTAACTTTGTACTCTTCAGAAATACTCTTGCAGAAATGCCATAGGCTAAGGCTCTGGAGAGTAAAGGAGCCCAAGAGAGTTGGTTCATTTTTAAAGGCCACTTCGTCCAAGCCAAGCTAGGTGCATTCCCTTGAGTAGAAAATTGGGTAGATATGCTAGGAGACCTGCATGGCTGAGCAAGGAGCTCCTGAAGGAAATCTCAGGAAAAATAGAAACTTAGAGTTCATGGAAGAAGGGACTTGTCACTTGGGAGAACTATAACGAAGTTATCAGGTCATGTAGGAAGGCAACAAGGAGGGCCAAAACCGTCTTGAAACTGAAACTAGGAAAGAAAGTTAAACAGAACAAGAAGGGCTTCTTCAAATATATCAGTAGGAAGAGGAAGAATAGGGAAGGTGTGGGCCCATTGCTGAATGAAGAGGCAGCCCTGATAACTGAGGATGCAGAGAAGGCAGAGTTGCTGAATGCCTTCTTTGCTTCAGTCTTTACATGTAAGGCTGAACTTCCCTATGTATTCCAGACCCTGGATGAAGGAGAGGAAGCCTGGAGGAGGGAGTGCTCCCCACTGGTCAGTGAAGACTGGGTTAAGGATCAGTTACACAAATTGAACATTCACAAGTCCATGGGCCCTGTGCACCCAAGAGTGCTGAGAGAAGTGGCTAATGTTGTCACTATGCCACTCTCCACCATCTTTGCAAAATTGTGGCAGATAGGAGAGGTGCCTGAGGACTGGAGGAGAGCCAGAAAGAGGTTCTAGGAAATTACAGACCAGTCAGCCCCACCTCCATCCCTGGAAAA
>VWYK01105509.1:5796-19335 GCA_013399775.1 Semnornis frantzii | reverse complement strand
AAAATGTATTTTTTGGGGCATCCCAAAGTGTTATGCATGTGTCGTGGGTTTAAAGAGCCGACAGAGTAAAGCTCTCAAACGAATTGGAGAAAAAACACAGAATTGTATTTGGAGAGAGTTACAGATAGAAATTACAAGGCAGATACAGAATCCATAAGTGAGCCCCCCCTGAATTTTCTCCCAACCCAAAACTAAATCTATCATCCCCAGTGCTCCAATCCTCCCCCCCCGCCATGCCTCTGCCATCCAAGAGGCCTAAACACAGCCTCTGGACGCCCCAGCCAGGCCTATCCTTACATGTTTGTCCCGATAACACAGCTCCTGCCCTGCAGAAGGCTGGAGGGGGAGGAAAAGAGAACAAGCTGGCCTTGCCGTGAGCTTATGAAGAGACAGCAGAATTGTGGGATTGAATAACAATCTTCAAGTCCCAAGAGGACTTTCTTAACCTTATAGTTCCCAACCTGGGACAGCATGATTCACTAATTGCTTTGCTATCCATCCATTGCATGCCTGCATTCATGCTACCTCTGATGACGTTGCAATATTTCACTGCTCTGTTGAGTTTCTGTATTTGATAATCTTACTCTTTTAGATTTTCCCCATTCTTTGAATTTTGTGATATTTCTCAAAGCCTGAAGGGAGAATGCATTTAGCTTAAGCTAAAACAGGGATAGGTTGGAAGCTCACTTTAGCTGTTTCATTTGCAGTAGCAGTCCCAGTGCTATGGGCATTGATGGATCTGCTCACTCCCTTTCGCCCTTTCGCTTTGGTCTTATCACCACAAAAGGCTTGGGGAACTGTTGAGCTAAGATCCATCATCTTTCAGCCTCACCTACTCTCATTTTCCCCACAGCAGTACATATCTCACTGTGTGATTAAAATGCTCATTTATTTGTCGTTAGAAAAAGACAAGATGAGATTTGAAACTTCGCATTTACTTGTAACACAGGACGCAATGTTACATATCTTATTCTTACAACTCTATTTTTAAAGTCTTCAGCTGCAAGCATTTCAGAAAGATTTTTTTTTTTAAGGATTTTTTTTTTTTTAAAACTGTATTGTCTACTCCAGTCCTGTCTACCACANGACGCAATGTTACATATCTTATTCTTACAACTCTATTTTTAAAGTCTTCAGCTGCAAGCATTTCAGAAAGATTTTTTTTTAAGGATTTTTTTTTTTTTTAAACTGTATTGTCTACTTCAGTCCTGTCTACCACGTGATTCTACTCTAGGAATGGAATAATTTCTGGTGATGTGGTTTAATTTCTCTGACTGTATCTGCAGAAGGATTAGTAAACCCACTATCTGTTTTCGATTACAATCTGTTATATTTAAAGAGGATATAAAAAACAGAGAGAAAAATGTTGGGAAATTTTTTGTCCTCAATGTTTAAAGCAATTAAAGTTCCCTGATTTTTGACCAGTAATGGCAGATGTCTTCAAAAGCTGATGCTTGTGGAAGAGATGGTCATGAAATCTGAAACAGAAGTCGATTTTTTTATTACATGAGTTTTGCAAAATGAGCTTCTTTAATTCCTCAGTTTCAACATAAGACAAGGATTGCTTTAATTAGTGGCACTTGTTTACATAGATTTTATCCTCTGAGTTGTAATCTTTCTCACATCTACTGTCTCAGATCTACTCTTTTGCAGAAAGACAGATGTACTAGAAATTATTGATAACAATAATAACAATAATATATAAAAATAACAACAAAATAATACTAGAATTTATTGATGATAACAGTTATTTGCCACATACCTTTTCCAATCATCTCCCCACACTGCTTGGTCAGCCCTATAACATCTGAAATTCCTATTTAAAGTCTTACCATTTAGTTTTTAAGTAGTGCAAAACCTGAAGAAATTTTGCTGCAGTTGCAGTAGCAGAGCTACAGAAGACTATTGCTCAGGATACAACAGCAAAAGCCACTCTGCTAACACTGTATTATTCCCTGTAGGCTGTAACTCAAGTCTTGAACAGAGACTAGTTGAAGGCTTTGGTTATAGAATCTAAGAGAAGAGATTTTTCAGCAATATATGAACTTAGGATGGGCTGCCCCTTTTCCCAGACAGTCTGAGATATATGCGGCTGCCTTACAAGAAGCATACAAATTACCCACTAAGGTCAATGATATTGGTGTATTATTGATGGCTTCTGTCTATTTAAATGGTACCTCAATGGAACTTCAGCAGTATGCTGGACTCGTCAGCAGTTGCACTGCCACAGTAGGCTCATAATCTGAGTGTAGTCACTGCCAGAGACATACACTAGGCAGCTCTGAACCTTGAAAGTCAGGAGCAAAACTAGAAAAGGGCAAGTGCAAGTGTTGTCACTTACAAGGAATAATTGGGAAGAATTAAGCATAGCCTTCATTTGAGTCATCCTGTGCTTGTTTGACCCATGAGATAATGCTCCTTAAGGAACCCTTCAGGTATGTTGAAGAGCCTGTAGCTTTGCATAGCCTTTTTTTTGATGGCTTCAATTTCACTGTAGTGCTTTGGCTAGTCCATGGTTCCCTTATGGCCACCCATAGTCAGGTGGAAAGAAAACTTTTGTGTTTGTATTACACTCAGGAATAAAAGGCATGTGCTTTCTTCCAGTCCTACTAGTGGGGTCAAGGAATAATTCTATGAAGAGAATACTCCTGGATGGCAGTTAATTATAATTAGACTCTAAGTAGTGACGAGCATAAACCAAAAACTGACATTTGGGATAGATGTAATCCTAGGACAAACTTGTCAAATCAGTCTGTGCATCTTTCACTGCACTGTGATAACAGACTTTCTTATAGAGCCCTCGGGATGACGTTCAAACTTGCATAAAGGATTAATACCTTGCAGGAACCCCATTTCAAAGGTTAAAAGCAGGGTGTAAATGGTGCATAGAATATATGCTGTCTCTCTATGGAGGACAGAAGCACACCTCAGATAATCAGTATCATTTTATAGTAGCAACTGAAGAGTAAAGAGACCTTTTGATGTTAATGGGAATTTTGACATGTACCTCAATGGAAATGACTCTAAATGCCTGTCACAGACCACTTACATGGACATTCTTGAAACAAATTAGCTACTGGAAAATTGCTTCCAAAAACCATACGTCAAACAACCTATCGTGCAGGAGCGGAAGATGTATCGTGTTTAAAGTCTGAGTCTAGAAGAAGTCCACCTATACCTTCCAGAGAAGAAGTCTGGGAAAGCTCACTATTAACTCTCTCCCACTAAGAATCTTGCTAAAATTCTATTACTGCTTTTCTAATAGAAGTAGTTGTCTGAGGGTATCATCTTTCATTTAAAACCTTTTGTTTGTTGGTTTGTTTTAAGCATTTCCTGATATATAGCAGGGCTTACAAATATTGCTATTCTTCCTAAGTGTCTTGCTATATATACTTAATACACACATACATTTATATATAACCTGGATATATAACATATATTACAGAAATGCAAACCATGTATTTGCCTTGCTCCTACAATAGGTGGGTGTTAAGCATGTTGAATCATGATATTTTCACTTGTATAGGGTGCATTAAGCTGTTGGAAAGATAGCTAGCCAAACAAGAACATTGCTGATATACTACTTTATTGTGGAAAGTAAGTTGTGAAAAAACTTCCAGCTACTCTAAGGCTGCTATTACTGGGAGTAGTGGTAAAAGTTCTGTGAAATTATCTATACCAGTGTAGAGTGCTTCTGAAAACCTTGCTGTGTACAATAAGCAGAAATTGAAAGAATTGTTCTGCTTCTACTCCCACTGTAAATAATAATAATAATAGACTTCTTAGTTGTGTGTTTTCTGCAGAGCTCACTTGACAGTTGGTATTTCCAAATTAATTTTTCTGCGTTGTTAGCAATTAGCATAATCACGACAGAGTTGGTTAAGCAAAGAAAAAAATGCCCTTCCTTTCTTTTATAAAGCCAACTACAAAGTTGATGCACAAAATAATGGTGGATCAAGCATGACATGTTGTGACTGGGTAAATAACCAAGTGATCCTGATTTCAGTTCATGATATATCAACTGCATAGGTAGGTCTGACTGAATTTGAGAGCGTGTGTATTCATCATATGCTTGCTAATTAATAGAGTAATAACCTTGAGGGCGGTCTATGTTATCCACAGGCAGAAGCAGATATGGAATCAGCTCATTATTGTACATATAAGACAGGAGTTATTGTAGGAGATTTTATCTCTCTCTCCTGCCCCCAGGTTTGTATAAATCTCTTTGGCGAAATAGCAATTTCTGTCTTCATCTTTCTTTCACCTTAGACAGGATATTCCCACAGACACTGTCCAGGCTAATTTCCATACAGCCTGCACAGACACTTTTACATTTTAATTTGCATTCAACTGGCAGATGCAGCCTGCATAGAAGTATTTTGCATTTTGTACAACTTCATGGTAGTCTGCTTTCTTATTCTGTGTTTATCTTGGGGGAAAAATAATGGCAAGCTACCCTTTTAAAACTGACATTTTATTTTCTTTGGAAGGAAAATAGTATGTTTGGCTTCAATGGAAAATGCTTATTGTTCCTCTAGAAAATGCGTTCTCCCATTCTGTTCCACTTTTTCTGCTGCAAACCACCTTTTTCTTTTTTCTTTACAGTCATAAAATAAACTTATCACTCCTGCCTGCATTCATTACTTGCTATGAATTTGGATGGAGAAAATATAATTTTCTCTAGTGCGTACTTTAGCCTTCTCTGTGCCTTATTTCAAAAGATCCATTCAAGGATACAATAATACAATTATTTTTGTTTTCTAAGATGACATTCTTCTTAATAGTATTATATATCCTACAAAATCATAAACAGAGTACCGAATGAATTTTCCTTTTTATCTCTTTAGTGTGACTTAACAAATTTTGCCTGAGCCCTCCCAGAGCTGAGCTAGCCATTAGTGATTATGTTATTTTCTTTTTCACTTTATTAACCTATAAGCAGCACTACATGCTTTAGTTTTCTGTTTCCTTCTATGAAGTATATTCAGATATTGGCAACACTGCAACATAGTGGTTGTAAAGATAAAAGAAATCATTTTGCTTACTGCTACTGGAGGAATAGCAGCACTAGCTAATGTGATGGTATTGATGGAAGTGACAGTAATTCAGCAGGATTGCATAACCGACTGAACTCTGCCATCTAGGTTAAATAAAATATCGGAGAACGGCAAAGTGCATCACATTGTCAATAGTCTTCGTTTGTGTCTGGTGTGTTGGTATTTGCAGTGATGAAGCTCCAGGCAGCCAGTTGGTTACAGATAAATTTCACATTGACTGGGACTCAGTGCTTGTCAACTCTGATAATGTCATCGTAGCTCGATTTGATGGCAGAGGGAGTGGATTCCAAGGCCTTAAGATTCTACAGGAGGTCCACCGGTGCTTAGGATCAGTGGAAGTGAAGGACCAAATAGCAGCCGTAGAGTACGTATGTGCAAACTTTTCTTCTCTTTTACCTTTCTTCCACCTTGATAAATGAGCATTTCTAACTGAGACTGCCCAGAATGTTTTGTTTGCATAGCGAATACTGTTAGTGTTTGTTTTTAATGCAGTTGCAAATTTTGAAGCAATAATCTTTTCATGAAGAAACAGCAAATAAAGGATCAAAGAGGTGTTTGCTTTTTGTGTTTGTGCTTCTCTTTGATAAAGCTGTCCTTCTGTGTATAATTCAAATATGCCATCTGAGCTAACTTGTATTTGTCTGTATTCCATAGGAAAATATCTGGCAATGCAGGTAAATGCATTTGTGTTACAGTAGGACTGTGCCATAGGCTACTGCTCTCATTTCTGCAACAGGGCTCAAGTAATTGTACGAAGCAAATGGAGTTATAGTTGTGTAAATGAGAGCAAAATTTGGGCAAATGCCTATTACTTCTCATTTGCATTAGACTGATAAATCTACCAGCTGCAGAAGAGAGTCATTTCCATGAGTGGAGTAATCACACATGGCTTTGACGGCACTCTTTATTCAGGGTGCACGTGTTAAGATGGCTAATATAAAGGTCTGGATGGAATTTTTCTGGGAATTCTCAAGAGAAGACAGATTTTAGCGCAGATATTATCGAGTTTTTTTATCTTGTTATGAAAGGGGGTAGATACTTAAGCCATTCCATGAGTAGGGATCTGTCTGTGACATACTTGGGCTGCTAGTGTGCTTGTTGGACAGAAATGGGCTGTGCTGAGCAGTGCAGTTCAGGCTCACCCATGTGAAAGGGCCATCAGAAGCAGGCCATGCACTGTGCTGTGAGAACATCACCCTGCTCAGGTATTAAGGTGTTTTAGGCTAAATTACATCTGGATTCTTTTTGGATGCACTGTGTGGGAAAATGGGAGGGTGCCCTTGTCTGAGAGGAGGCACTGCTTCTGATTTTGTCTCCTCAAAAGCGATTGGATTTGGCCCTCAGGTGATTCTGTCTTTTCTGTGTAAAATTCACTGTTATTGATGGCCTTAATGAGAGAATCAATTATTTATGTTGAAGAAGTTGTGTTCATCTCACTTTCCTTCAGCTGTCTAAAAACTAGGAACCTGGTCAAAGCCAGGTACCTAGCTTAAATGGTCAAAGCCATTTAAGCTCTTGTTAGTGGAAAATCCTGGCAGTTCTGGAAAGTGATTCTCCCAGACTGGGAGAGGTTTCCAACATGAGTGGGAAGGACCAGCTCTTTGGGGGTGTCTCTCTTCTCTGCTTTAACTGAAGAATAGATGTAAATAGTCAATTTACTCAAGATGCTCAGATTTATATATCTTGAGTTAGATGAGATGAGCCCACCACTAACTGCCACACAGAGAAGGAATTTGAAAGCAAATCATATTTCCCAGTGACTGCAGTACTTTTATTCTTCTGCCTGATAGGCATGTATGACAAATCCTTACTGTACAAATACTTTTCTTTACATACTAGATCCAGCAAGTATAATTCACCATTTTACTTTTCCAAACTAAAACAGATTCTTCTTTTTTAAAATTCTTTCAGATCACTATTGAAACAGCCATTCATTGATCCTAAGAGACTGAGCATATATGGAAAGGTAATGTGCAAGTATAGCAGGATGTATCATCATGATTATTTAAGAAAATACTATCAGTTCACAAATAAAGGAGCCTCTCTGACCTGTGGTTGGGTGGTGAGGCAGGAAGTGTGACTCTTCCTGAGCGAGTTTTCAAATCTCAACATGGTAGCAAATAGGGTTCAGAGGGCTGGAGCAGCTCTCCTATGAAGACAGACTGAGAGAGTTGGGGCTCTTCAGCCTGGAGAAGAGAAGGCTTCCAGGAGATCTTATAGTAGCCTTCCAGTATCTGAAGGGGGCCTACAGGAAGGCTGGGGAGGGACTATTTACAAGGTCTTGCAATGACAGGACAAGGGGGAATGAGTTTAAAGTGGCAGAGGGGAGATATAGACTGGCNACCATTCTATGATTCTAAATAGCTATTTTCATAACACAATTTCTTTCACTAAAAGAGAGGGAAAACACATCCATAATTTGATGTTTCTTATTCATTTATGTTTTGACTCCATTTGAATTACAGAATCACAGAATGTTAGGGGTTGAAAGGGACCTCCAGAGTTTCAGTCCAACCTCCCCTGCCAAAGCAGGATTACCCTGAGGCAGGTCACACAGGCATGCATCCAGGTGGGTTTTGAAAGTCTCCGGAGAAAGAGAATCCACAACCTCCCTGGGCAGCCTGCTCCAGTACTCTGTCACCCTCACCATAAAGAAGCATCTCCTCATGTCGTGTTGGAACCTCCTGTGTTGTAGCTTGTACCATTGTTTCTTGTCCTGTCACTGACCACCATCAAAAAGAGACTGGCACCTTCATCTTGACACCCTCCCCTCAGATACTTATGGTGATGTTCCCTCGTTTATTTTCTGGAAGTATGAGGAATGAATAGTGGAAATGTGAGAATGTCATGTGCAAATACTGGGAAATTCTATAATCTTCAATGTTGCCTTGAATTCAGGGAAATTTACCCTTTCCAAGTTAGACTCTAAGAGCTGTTTCCTGCTGTCAAACAGAATTCCATAAAATTCAAAAGTCAATTTTAAAATCAGGAAAACAAAATCTATTTAGCATCTTCCTATGGTTAGTTATATTTTCCTCCACACTATTTATATTGTCATTTAAAAATCCTCTTTAAAAATAGTTTCATTTCTACTATGTACAACATTGTAATAGGAATTTTGGTGGGTTTTTTTAAATGTCTTATATTTGACTTACTGGTGGAAACAGAATATGCACTTTGCTTGAAAATAAGACGACTTTGAATTTGCTTAGTGCTCATCTCATAGACCTGGACTCATGCACACTGTGAGGGAGCTCTTTAAGAGGTTGTAGAGCTACAGAGAAATAAAATCCTTGTCACAATCAATACTGTGAACTAGGCACAAGAGTAAAAAGACTGTTCAGAAAGGCACAGTGTGGAAAATACCTGCCTCTGAATGCCAGGCAATCTGCCAGTGCTGCCTTGCTTATCTCTGTGAGGGGTACAGGCCCAGTGATGCATGGTCCTAGGACCTTTCTGAACTCTTAGACAGCAAGCTGTGTTTCCACATACTTTTCTTTTTTATGCATGGAAGAAGAAAGAGAACTCGAAAACAAATTGCACCTTCAAAGGCAACCAGCTTGTGTGTAACCACAGAAATGCAGCTGATGAGTGAGATACCATATATCCTTGCATCAGGACATATGATCAGTTTCCTCCGTTGTCACTGTGAAGTCCTTCTGAAAATGTGAACTCACTGTGTAATGCTTTTTTTATCCTGGAAAACCTGGTTGGAAACAAGGGCACAAGCACCAAAGACAGAAATTCCCAGGAGAACTAAACCAAGCTCTTAATGAATACACGGCATAAATAATAAATAACCTGGCAATAGCTTCCCTAGGATTAAAATTGTGCTGTAGAGCTACTGGGAAAGACAGAAACAGAATGTTAAACAAAAGCAAATTTAGAGAACCCAGGGGCAGAGGAAAGTTGCTATTCTCTTAAACTCTTTGAATTATACAAGTTACCAGTGCCCACTCAGAAATTCTTTCTTAGATAAAATCTGCTTCTGCTCATGGAAAATTCTGGACACCTGTTGTCTTTCTGGACTGTAATTTCAATAGAGTTCTTCACACTCCCTTGAAAATCCAGGTCTTACTCTTTATTTCCTTTAGTGGATCAATTTGCATTTACTATGTTAATTCCAAAGATTAGTCCTCTTTGCTTATTTTTCTTAGATAATATTAAAGGATTTTCAAATATTCTCATTCTTCTGCAGAAATAATCTATTAGTTAAATAGTTAGACGTGAAGAGGAGAGACAGGCAAGGTTCAGAATAGTCCACACTGAAAACTCTGTGAGCATTTGATGCATAATACCCTTTTTTAGGCTTGGCTGGCATTTTACAGCTTTCTTTTACCTATGATAGGATAATTTCTTCTTCCTGAAGTGCACTGTGCCAAACACAGCAATGAAAAAAATTGGCAAAAATCAATTTTCCAGCTCTGACAAAGGAAAAACAAAAATGGCAAATAGAGGAATTTGAAGAGCCCATAATATATGAGAAAATAATTGATCCCAGACTTTACAATTCAGAATTTCATTTTCTGTGGGTCAGGAATGATTATAGCTATACAGATATGGATTGCCACTGTCATTTCTGGGAAATCTGTTGTCTCAAGTTTAAGTTTTCATGGTTTTGTGACTCTCTTTTGTGTCACAGGTCTTCCCAGAGAGGTCTATTATAGACTTTGCAGGAGAGATGATTCATCCTGATGATGATTTGCAGGGTAGATGTGCCATCAGGACAGATAAATGTGGTGAGGCATATTCCTGCCCCATCTCTTCCACCTTCTTCATGCAGTCTCTGCTTCCTCCTTTGCATCAAAGCAGCCTGATGGATGCTTTTGTGGCCAGAAAGGGCACCCAGAGGTTAACGTAATATTGAGCAATGTGGCTACATACAGCTTCTATTTGCAAAACAGTGCAGGATCTGTACCTGTCTGTGGGATGTTTGACAGTGTTGTAGCAGAAACATTTTTAATAGCAATAGGATTCAGTCTATGAAGGTTCAAGTGTCAGAGGGAGGACTTGTTGTGATGGCTTCACAGGTTTCATCCATTCTCATACTCTGTCCTGTCAGCAAAATACTCAGTGTATCTTGGTAAATAGAAAATATCTACATTAATTATATTAAAATCTGGACACAAATATTCCCATCTAGTCTGTGTTCCTAAAAACCTTACCCTTGATTATTGATTTGGTATGGGTTTTTTTCTGTAATTTTCAAATCTTTTTCTAACTACAGGCTAGTCTGCCATGATGGACTTAAGAGAGTTAAAGTGAAATATGCCATTAATAATAATGAGTATCCTTTAAAGGCCATGACCAGGTCAAATGAGATATTTATTCACCTTTAACTGTAGGTTTACATTTCCTTCAAAGGCAGTTCTTGCAGGTATAAATACATAACAGAAAACGGTAACATTGGATTAACACAATGGCCTTTAACTTGATTGTTGCTAGAAAGAAATGAACCAACAAAAATCTCAATGTAATATCCATTTCTAGGGGTATGGTGGCTACATCACATCAATGATCCTGAAATCCAGTGAACGGCTTTTCAAGTGTGGAGCTGTGGTGGCACCAATTACAGATATGAAGCTGTATGGTGAGCATTCCCTGCCCTGTGCCAGTCTGTTCAAAGTAGCTTTTATTCATGGAGCTACCATTCATTTTAACTAAGGGCAGATAATGCAACAGTATCAGCTGAATTTCACCTCACTGTCTTGTCCTCAAATGAAGGGGGAGTTAACACTGGGATGGTTTACCAAAACACAACAGATACAATATTGCTGATACCACTGATCTTTGCAGAGAAGTTGTGTTTCCAATTTCCTGCTGAAAGTCACTCGGGCACATCTCCTAAGAATCCTGTAGGTATAGCAGCCTGAATCAATGTTTTTAATAGGAATAAATCTGTTAAGGTTAATGGTGAATTCCTTATGATACCAAGCAGGTGATCATTCAGTCATAGCCTATTTAGTGCTGTGTGTGAATTTTTTGGCACAGGTCGTGGACTGTGAACTTTGATATACAGGGAATCAGAGCAGGTTCCTTTAACAGTCTGTTAGCTTTTGCTTTGGTTTTTGGTTAGTTGGTTTGGTTAGAGTTTGGGGTTTAGCTCGTTTTATGTAATTTTTTGTCTGATTTGTTTGTGGTTTTTTGTTTGGTTGGTTGGTTTTGGGTTTGGGATTTTTTTTTAGTTTTGATTGACTGGTTTGGGGTGAGTTTTCTGTAGCAGCTTGATTTTGCTTATGAGGTGGTTTTCATATTTAAATGGTTTTAAATAGTTCATGTGAATTAAGATCTCATTGTTAATTTCATGGCTTAAACAACTCCTCCTGATTCTAAGTCAGAACCAGTGCAAGTTTTTGTGGAGTTTTGTTTTGTTTTAATTCACAAACTTTTGGTTTTCACTTTCATAGCATCAGCTTTCTCAGAAAGATACCTTGGTATTCCATCAAAAGAGGAAAATACCTATCAGGTAAGTTAGATTATTCTAATATGTAATTGAAAATGTCCATTTTTCCCTTAAAATGCGATTCACTTAAACTTTGTGTTTATTTACCAGGCATCCAGTGTATTACACAATCTCCATGGTTTAAAAGAAGCAAATTTGCTAATAGTCCATGGGACAGCTGATGGTAAGTATTCAGAGACACAATTATATTTGGAGTCAGAGGTTCTAACAGGTAGACATGCAAAGACTGATGAGGCACATAGCTAGGAAGTACATTTTTAGTTTTGTTATCCCTGTGATAAGACTTTTGTATTTCTGTTGTCACTCTAATTCTAAACCAATGATGCTTTTCCTTGCTTAGTATTTGTACCTTTTAGGTGCTGTGTGTTCTAATTTGTTTAAATCTCGTGGACTGCTGTCTTGCTAGTGAAAGGTGTTATATGAATTATTAATAAAACAACATAAATTTTTAATGGTATTTTAAATTCAACAGAGCTTCTGCAATCGAAGAAAGAATTATCAGTACAGTTGAGGAGGTACAGCACTACATGAGAAGTTAAACTTTTCAGCTAATTAATTACAAGGTAGTGCCGAAGTACCTGAAGCCTGAACTATAGGGAACCTTTTAATAGCACCAATACTTTCAAAAGTAGTTTAAGACAGAGAATAAGTAAAACAGAGTAAGTTCTGTCACTTTAAATAGAAACATGAGGTGTCAATCAGAAGATAAATTGTATTACAGATTCAAGTTTAACTGCAGTACGTGTTTTTAAACTTTTAACTCATGTAGGTCTAAAAAGCAAGCTTTGATGCAGGCACAACTTCCAGTGCTGGAACAAGCTTCTTTGTAGACATTCACATGAATACTTCTTTCCCTGGAACTTTCCTGTCGAATATGGGATAATACAAAGTTTCTTACTCCTCGGTCTGAATGGATAAGTACCTTGCAGCGCAAGGGCTGAAGGAACAGTGCCTAAGTGTGCAGTTGGCATAGCGAGGATGGTACCTGTTGGCCTTTCACCCCAGCATAAATTGTCAAACTTATATTATGGATCCCAAATTCAGTAAGAAGGGTGAAAACACTGTCCAGTGTTTCTTCCCAGGTCAGGGGAGAGAGGGACAGAAAAAATACAATGGGTGACTGAGCAGGCGTGAAGGTCTCAGACTTTGCTGGCATGTAAAAGGCAAGCAGCACTTTCTGCCCCTCTGTTGTCAATACTAGAAGGAATCGGGACTCTGATAGGTGTCTGAGCAATTCACTATGCCTAAGAGTAGGACTCTTAATTGCTTACTGCCCTCACTTAATAACCCATCTAGTGACACCACCCATCCCACTTGCAGCCTGAGCTCTGCAGATCTGGGACATGGTAGTAAAGTTGCCTGTGTTTACTACATGAAGATTAAGTTACCGATATGTTCCAGAAAGTCCATTACCTAAGGGAGTGGGGGCTGTAATAACCCTGTGCAAGACAGAGAAAATACAGTGTGCTTTCTTGTAACCAATTTTAAACTGCCATGGTGCTGGGACAGAGTGGTTTTACAGACTTCTAAACTATGACAGTGTGTGCAAGTCTCTACACTCAGTGTGTGTAGGGAGAAAGGTCCTTGTGGAGGGCCTGGAAAGCATAGGTTCCCTTGGTGCATCCAGCTCCTTCTCTGGAACCTCAGCTGTTACACACAACTTCACTGTTGTTCATGGGGCTGTGCACTTCTGACCAGGTATTCAATTTAACACCTCCTAATTAAGAGAGGCTGGAGATGTCTTTGATCAAGGCTGTTTAGTAGATAAATATTTCATATTAGTGCCGGTTTTACTAATAATGTCCGAATATTTTCTTGCAGCTAAAGTCCACTTTCAGCATTCAGCAGAACTAATTAAACATCTAATAAAAGCTGGAGTTAACTACACTATGCAGGTATGTGCATTTATATGCATTTCTGTAATGGAAGGGTAACGAATAAATGTGAGGTGATATTTTTAAAAAATAATATTGTTCATTAATTTTCAATATTCAGGAGTCTCGTCTTCCCCTCCACGCT
>VWYK01105504.1:12917-33566 GCA_013399775.1 Semnornis frantzii | reverse complement strand
TGCAGCTGATTCCACCTTCTACAATCAACCATCTTGTTACATGTCCTAGACCTGCCCATCCATATGGAAATGCAACACCTTTCAAAACCACTGGGCTTTGTCTTTCTCTAAAATTTTACAAGTTAGTGAGCCTGGGATGAATGAATTGCAGTGGGAACATGTTAAACAGGGATGCCAGAGCACACCAACCCAGATCTGCCTTGTGTAGGTTAAGCAGCGAGGTGCAAAGCAGACAGTCAAACTGAAGTCAAAGAGAAGAACCTTCTTTTGGTCACACTGGTTCCAATACCCACAGAAAAAAAAAAAATCCCAGTTTTTAAACTAACTCTCTATTGACTTCAGTGCAGCAACCAGGTGTAGCTGAAGGCAGATCTTGGCATTTCAGGCTTGCAGCCCAAGCTGTGGGCGCTCACAAAGGGACCCATTATGTCCAGTGGTTACCACCCTTTCTGGATTTGGGGCTTTCAGTAGATCAGTACACTCCCATAGTGTGAGTTTAGACCTTATGACAACAAGTTTTGAGACCTGTGGTGTTTGTTGGACCATCACTTACTGCAGGTCAGGGCTCATAAACCATTGGACTAATGGTATCCCAAATTGTGACAGTATTTGATTCAGTATAATAAACAGTACAGATAGGCAGGAGGATAAAAACTAATACAGTGGCAGCTAAAGCCCTTGGGTGCTTCAGGAGACTCTGACAATGGTCATTTAACAGAACCAACGATAAATCAGGCAAAACTTAGACCCACTGTGCAGGTGAGCTAGGAAACAGAGTTATCTATTTTCTGTTGTAATAGTACCACACAGCAGTAATGTTGTCCTCTTGGTGAAGTTACAAATAATCCCATTTTCACAAATGGAAAGGATTGTAGGGATGGAAAGTGAAATCCTTCATGAGATCCATCTGTTCTCCAGTTCTTTGCCAGGTGAACCTGATTTTTTCCATTGGTAGATCAAAGCTGGTTATCGATGCCCAGGAAAGCAACGAATTCCCTTCTTGGTCAAGTGCATTCTGCCAAATGCATCCCTGATGAGATTCTGCTCAGAACAATCCTCTTGTTTCATGAGTGAACCTGCTCTGTGTTCCACTGGCCTGAAGCAGCTCTCCCTCTGCTCCTCCTTGGGGGTGTTCCAAGGATATAATCCTTTCCCTATTACCAAGTTCAAGCCATTGCACATCATGGACCAAAAGCTGTTTCATAACCTGAAGCTTCCAGGCAAACTCCAATTATATTTCTTCAGCCAGGCTCATGGACCTTTTCATTCATGACTCTGAGAATAGCAGTACATAAGTCATTTGGGGCTGGACATACACATTTGCAACCCCAAGAGCTGAGCAATGCTCCTAATGCTGTTGTACAATTCTTGCTTGTTTTCACAACATCTTCTGCCTTGGTGCAAGGGAACTTCACCAAAATATGCCACCCTAAGAGATTGTTTGTGTTCCTCTACATCCTTCATGCAACCTATTTTTCTGTCTTCAGGGCACAGCAAGGGCAAAGTATTCAAACACTTCAGGGTTTATTCTGCTCAAACAGTTATAGAATCAAAGAATCTCAGAATGGTTTGGGTTAGAAGTGACCTTTAAAGGTCATCCATTCCAATCCCCCTGCAGTCACCAGGGACACCTGCAGGTTGCTCAGAGCCCCAAACAATGTGACCTGAGATAGTTCCAGCCATAGGGCTTCTACCACCTCTCTGGAGACCCTAAGCCAGTGTTTCACCACCTTCAGCATAAAAAATGTATTCCTTTTCTTTGGTCTTTCAGTTTAAAACCATCACCCTCTGTCCTGTCATAACAGGCCCTGCTGAAGTCTGTCCCTGGCTTTCTAATCATCTCCTTTACATACTGAGGGGACCTAGGTGGCTCCTTGGCTGTATTATGTCCTCAACCACTTCTGGGAACTGTTTGAGAGAGACAGCACTGGCTGGCCCATGCTCAGCCAGCTAAAGACACTTCTGAGATGCACAAAGAACCAGTTCTCTATGCCAGGAAACGTTCCTCAGGATGATGCAGCCACCAATCTAAACTGAGTTGTGATGGGTTTATAATAAGCAGGTCTAACACATTGGCTGTGGAAATCCCTTTGGTAAGAAGGTAACTAAGCACTGGCACCCTAAAGATATTAAGAAAGAGATGTTTTGCTAGATGGGTGCAAAATTCAATGACTTGTTTCACTAACTCAGGTGAAAAAAGTAACAGATTCTATGACTGTGCTGTCTGACACCTGAAGAGCCCCAGATGATGGATGAACTGTTTATTAGTGCTCAAAATGAACTGCTGTCAGTTCTGCTTTCTCAGTCACTCCAGGTGGTCTTCAGTAGTATTTCAGAAATCATCACAATGTGCCTGCAGCCTTATTGACTGGCTCCTGATTGCTCTCAGGAGTGTGCAACTCACTTTCTACCAGGCTGACACAGGTTTAACAAGTATCCAGAGGAATATAAAACATCTTTCTTGCACTAGTCATGGTGTGACATACCCTTCATTTGCTCCTCCTTTGTCATATAATGCCTTTGTGAACATTATATGATGAAGCTGATTTGCCAGGTTTGGAAATCAACAGATGGTGATGGGTATAGAGCTGAGTTGCAGTATACCCATTCGCATCTTGATAGACAGACAGATACATGTACACTGACAATCAACATGGATAAGATGGCAAATACCCTCAAAGATCCTCAGCGAGGTGGCTTTAGAGTAGTTCAGTGACATACTTACACAGTTGGTCAAAGATCATACCTTCTATTGTAATGGCTTGGTCTCCTCTCCTCTCTTGGGTCAGGGCTGCAGCAGTGTGGTGGTAAAGTTCTGCTCCGCTTTTTGCAGACCCTAATCTGTTCATCAGCTAAAGAGAATGATGTAGCACCAAATGAAACATAGGGTGGGTTTGTGTAATGAAACCTTCCTCCTCTACATTACAAACTAAACACAACTGCATCACAACAGAAATGGATGAAGGTGTGACCCCAAACTCAAGCTGGAGCTTGAATGGACACATTGCTGCTAGGTGAAGCAACATGGAATCATAGAATGGCTTTGGGTTGGAAAGGACTTTTAAATGTCATCTAGTCTTTTAAAGGTCATGGAGTCCAACCCCCCTGCAGTGAGCAGAGACATCTCCAGCTAGCTTGGAGACTAAGTTCTGCCAAGTAATTACAGAATCACAGAAACATGCAGGTTGGCAAAGCCCCTCAGGATCACCAAGTCCAACCTATAATCCTACTCTACAAGATTCACCTTAAACCATAGCCCTAAGCACCACATCCAAATGACTCCTAAACACATCCAGGGTGGGTGAATCAACCACCTCCCTGGGAAGCTCATTCCAGTCCCTGAACACTCTCTCTGTGAAAAACTCTGTGAAAAAATGTCCAATCTAAACCTCCCCAGTCTCAGCTTGAGGTCGTTCCCCCTTGTTCTGTCTCAGACTACCTGTGAGAAGAGCCCAGCAGCAGCCTCTCCACAATGTCCCCTCAGGTAATTGTAGACAGCAATGACCTGTCATTGCCTCCTCTTTTTCAAACTACCCATCCCCAGTTCCCTCAGTCACTCCTCATAAGATTTATTCTCCAGGCCCTTCCCAGCTTCGTTGTCCTCCTCTGGACCGGCTCCAGCACCTCCACATCGCTCTTATATTGCAGTGCCCAAAACTGAACACAACACTTGAGCTGTGGCCTCAGCAGAGCCGAGTCCAAGGGGACGATCACCTCCCTACTCCTGCTGGCCACAGCATTTTTAATCCCAGCCAGGATGCCATTGGCCTTCTTGGCCTCCTGTGCACACTGCTGGCTCATGTTCAGCTCCTGTCTATTACAAGCCCCAGATCCCTTTCTGCCAGGCAGCTCTCCAGCCACACTGCCCCAAGCCTGTAGCATTGCTTGGGGTTGTTGTGACCCAAATGCAGGACCTGGCACTTGGTCTTGTTGAAACTCATCCCATTAATGTTGGGCCATTAGTCTAGCCTATCCAAGTCCCCCTGACAGGACAAGAGATAATGGCCTCAAGCTGCAAGAGGGGAGGTTTATGTTGGATATTAGGAGGAACTTATTTCCTGAAAGAGTGGTCAGGCATTGGAACAGGCTGCTCAGGGAGGTGGTGGAGTCACCATCCCTGGAGGTGTTCAAGAAATGCGTGGACAGGGCACTGCATGGCAGAGTCTAGTTGTCATGGAGGTGTTGGGCAGAAGATTTGACCTGATGGTATTAGAGGTCTTTCCCAACCTTAATGATTCTATGCCTTGCACAAAGTTAGGACACATCAACTAACTTAGTTATCTGCAGTTTGCTCTGTACCCTGTGACTTAGTCCTGTGGTAGCTTTGTGTAGCTTTAGCTCAGGCACAGATTCCTGCTGGATAGCATTTAGGTAGTAGTTAAAGCTGGGGTTTTGTTTATCATCCATTTATCTACTGTTACTCAGCCAAGGTGATACTAGACCTTGAGGATCTTAGCTAATGGCCAGTAATACAATTTGCTAAAGTTCTACTAGAAGTCTTTAAATTCATCAGACTTCCCAAACATTTCTGTGGAGTGGCTGTGAAGTTGCTGTGAGCTCAAACAGGCACTGATCCATGGCAATTTTCTAAACCAAGGTTGATTTGTTTTTATTGCCAAACCCTGAGAGCATATTACTGTTTTAGTACAATCAGTGCATAGACCATGACTAATAATTAGAGTATTTTAAATTATCCATTCCTTTTGGTTTATTAGATACTTTCACAAACACTTGCTAAATAGGCATAAGGAAGTAATAAATAGTGGTTTGTGCTTCTATTTAGATATTTCTCTTTTGGCTTTGGAAGGTGTCTTTGTAGCAATGTCAATCTGTCCTAATTTAAAGATGATCCAGAAACAAAACACTGTATTAGTCTTAAACTTTTTTAAGAGGTTACTCTAGAGCATCTGAATTTAAGCTGCAGAACAAGCTTACACAATTATTATTTGAACAGCCAAGCTGTCAGATCAGAATGTTCTAAGCTTTTGGATGTTGACAATCCATAGCTGAGGAGAATTTGACTTTGTATAAACCTTTTTTATATGACAGGCAGCAATGATTACTCAGGTACTAGGTCCATGCAACAGATATCTCCCAGTAAAATGAGTTCTCCTACCTATGTCCTATCAGGTGGCAGATCTTTATACCCCTCCAAACTTACCTCACATTCATAGTGTCCCATATCTTCATTGGAAGGGTTCTTGACCACCAGGACTATTATGCCACTCCGTGGTTCACTGAAAGTCTGGTATTTACTTGTGTCCTTCAAGAGTACACCATCTTTGTACCATCTGCAGGTAGAAAACACTGAGTATTAGACAGGAAAAAAGATGTGCTGTCAAGAAGTCCTCAGTTTACTGATCCAGTTACCAAACCAGTGGACAACCATCTCAAGAATGCATCATTAGATAAATGTTTGGATCCTGTAATATAGGTCCACAGGTGGGTAGATCACACTTGGATACTAAACTGCACAGAGTTATGAGATTCTTCTCATGAAATCTCATCAGTCAATGCAGGAAAAAGGCTTCAAAATCACGAGAAGATAGGCCAGGCCTTTTTTGCCTGAATAACCCAGAGTGGTTGCTGACTAAATCAATTTAAGGAGGGTGAAGGACTGATAAAGTGTTGTCAGGGCAGTAGATCGGGTACAACCCTATAACAGGGATTATCTGTAGGCATTTCATTTCAGATGTTAACTAGAATGAGTTCCTGAGAATCTTGGGAGTACTGTGTTCAGTTTTGGGCTCCCCAGTTTAAGAGGAACACAGATCTGCTCAAAGGAGTCCAATGGAGGTCTATGAGGATGATTGGAGCACTGCCTGGTGAGGAGAGGCTGAGGGACCTGGGGCTTTTTTTGTCTGGAGAAGACTGAGGGGGGATATAATGAATGTTTATAAATATCTGAGGGCTGGGTATCAGGAGGGCGGTGACAGGCTCTGCTCACTTGCTCCCTGGGATAGGACAAAAGCAGTGGATGTAAGCTGCAGCACAGGAGGTTCCACCTCAATGCAAGGGGGAACTTCTTTACTGTAAGGGTCACAGAGCACTGGAACAGGCTGCCCAGAGAGGTTGTGGAGTCTCCTTCTCTGGAGACTTTCAAGGCCTGTCTGGATGTGTTCCTGTGTGACCTGAGCTAGACTGTATGGTCCTGCTTGGGCAGGGGGGTTGGACTTGATGATCTCTTTGGGTTCCTTCCAACCCCTGACACCCTGTGATCAGGAAGAGTCAGTATTGCAATGGGGTTAAGGTGGAAAGCCCTGAGAAGAAAAGGTAATAACCGTGAAAGACAGGGCAGTAGACTCTTCTGAGCATGCAAAATGGGAAGATGGAATTTGTTCCAGCGTGGCTGGCAGAACTGACCTGATCTGAGGCCTTGGTGCTCCTTCAACAGTACAGGTGAACTGAGCATCTTCACCTTCCACAAAATAAGCATTTCTGACCTTGTTCACAAACCGTGGGGGCACTGCAAAGCAGAAATAAATGTATCTAGTAGCTGGAAACATGATTAGGTACAAGGGACGTGCCCCTAACCAGACAATTCTTCTGGTGTCTGCAAACAAGACACTAAAGAGATAATTTTTGGACCTAAGAACAGCTGGCCACAGCTGTGCATCACATAATTTTTTTCAAAGTGTTATGCAGAGCTTCTGGGATGTCTTAACATTTGTGTTTAAGGTATTACATAGCAGAGCCCTATAAAGTAGTGCACCTGTGGAGGACTTTACCTTGAACAAGGATCTTTCCTAAGGTGCTGGCATTTCCAGCAGGACTGGAAGCAAAGCACATGTACTGTCCTGAGTCAACTCCTGTTAGGTTGTCCAAGATCAGTGTGCAGGAACCATCTGGATCTTCTATTATAATGTGATGGGGATCCACCTCCACAGGTTTTCCATCTTAAAGACAAAAAGGAGAAAAGGTCTTCATAAAGACTTCAGTATCATTAATGTTTCCTCCTTGGGAATTTCACCCAGCTTTTTGGTCTGAGAGGACTGAGTTGTATTTGTTTTATTGCAGTTCATGTTACTAGCTGAGGAATGAGCTCTTCATCTTCATCCAGTTCTCTACAAAATATCCTCTGGGCAAAGCACTGTTGAAGAACCTCACACCATAAATCCTCATTTAAAGGTTGAATTCTTCCACAGCATGAGCTGTGCAGTTACAGCTCTCACTGAGTAGTCAAGAAACACCTCCAAAGTGGCTGCAAACATGCAGAGCAGATCTTAACAAGGTGTGAAATTAGAGCAAAGCTGTTTCCTCCGAAATATAGGAAGATCCTTATTTCATCTTAATATCTCATCTAGATCTCCCCTCTTTCAGATGCAAATCATTACTCCTCATCCTGTCACTACACTCCCTGATAAAGAGTTCCTCTCCATCTTTTCTGTAGGTCCCCTTTAAGTGCTGAAAGTTCACAGTAAAGTTCCCTGTAACCTCTTGTCCAGGCTAAAACAACCCCAACTCTCTCAGCCCCAACAACTCAGCAGTGGTCTTCCAGTCCTCCCATCATTGCTGTGGCCTCCTCTGGCCCACTCCAACAGACCCATGTCTTTCTTGTGCTGAGAGACCCAAAGCTGGATCTAGCATTGCAGGTGGGGTCTCAGCAGAGCAGAGTGGCAGAATCCCCTTCCTCCACCTGCTGCCACACTGCTGGGGATGCAGCCCAGGATGCGACTGGCTTTTGGGGCTGTTAGTGCACATTGCTGGTCCATATTCATCCACCAGCAAGTACAAGTCCTTCTTTACAGGGTTACTTCTAGGTACCTAGGATATCTCTAGGATTTCAGATTACACAAAACCAATTAGCACAAAGAATACAGGTGGAGAACAACTTTGGAGGATGAATTCCATGACTTGTTGTTCATACCTTTGTACCAGCTGACAGATGGCTTGGGAGCTCCTGTAACTTTGCAAGCTAGCTTGACTGTCTCTCCCAGCTCTGCTGTGCAGTCTGCCAGCTCTTCCTCGAAGTCTGGAGGTACTGAAACATCAGAGTAAGCAAGCATGTTAGTTTGGAGGATGGAGGCTCTGCCCACAGGTTGGCTGTTGAAAAGCAAGATAAGAAAGGTAACATTTTTGCAGATCTGTGAGGTTCAGTATGGAAAGCTGAGCAGGAAATGTGAGCACCTAATGACTTCTCAGGTGATTTGCTGTCCTCACTTATGTGAGACTAAATTCAGGTTGTTAAATGCCTGTTACTAAAGGAAAACCTCTGGCCCTAATTCAGTTTAAGAGGTGGCAAATGACCTTCGATGGTTTCTCTCTCTCTTTTCTCCTTCCTGAGTTAGAGAGACTGCCAAAGACTCAGAGGTTTGTGCTGCCTTGGACCATACTCACTCCAGAGTGGCTCGTTGATCCGCTGCTGTATGCCACAGATATCCTTCACCCAGGAGTTCTTGATATTGACCGTGCGTGCCTGCAGGAGGTACTTGCGCACCAAGTCCTCCCGCTCGTGCCAGATCTCAAAGGCCCGATCATCCCCTTCCACCAGGTCATTCACATCTATGTTGTTCAGCTGTGGGACAGAAGGATACCAAACTCAGCAGACACCCAGCAGACACATTAGGGCTGAATTCCAGCCACAACCTTTCCCACAACTGAAATCCTGGAGTTAGGACGGTTTAGGTCCAGACTTTGACCTTGTGAACCAGAACCACAGAATCATAGAATGTTAGGGGTTGGAAGGGACCTCTGGAGATCATTGAGTCCAACTCCCCAATGCTAAAGCATGATCACCTAGGGCAGGCCACACGGGAACACATCCAGATGAGTCTTGAAATTCCTCAGAGGAGAAGACTCCACAACTTCTCTGGGCAGTCTGTTCCTTGGCTATGACACCCTCACACTAAAGAACTGTTTCCTCACCTTGAGGTGGAAGTTGCTGGGTTCCAGTTTGTAGGCCCAGTGTTCTATCACAGGACAGTGCTGAAAAGAGCCTGGCCCCTTCTTCTTAACATCCACCCTTCAGATATTTTTAAGCATCAATAAGATCCCCTCTCAGGTTGCTCTTCTCCAGACTAAAGTCCCAGGGCTCTCAGTCTTTCCTCATCAGACAGATGTTCCATCCTCACAGCCTCTGTTGGGCACTCTCTACTATATCCTTGTCTCTCTTGAACTAGGAAACCCAGAACTCGACACAATACTCTATCTTTGATCAAGGTTTGAAATGGAAATAACTATTAAACACCAGCAAGTCTCATGCTGATAGTGTGTGGCCTCTTCAGGGGTCATGAGGTCTGCCATTCCCATTAAATCTACATCAGATGCTCCAAGAGGAGAAGGGATAATTTACACCATTTAAAAAGAGTTTTTAAGACTCTATGAGCAATGCAATGTGGTTTTGGATGAACAGCGATCAGGGTCAGTTTGCAATCCTTTCCCTGGTCTGCCTGCATTTCTGATTACCCAAGACACATTTTCCTGGGAGAAATTATCCCATTTCAGGAACATAAAAGCCAGCATTAAAAAGTATCCCAAGGGTGGGACAAACCAACCCTCCAATGTAGCACTCTTTGGCCCAGGAACAGCACAACGGGGTTATTGAGATGTCCCACTTAAATGACCAGAAGCTGGATGTAAAGCAAGAAGTTCTCAATGACAGAGAAAGGCTGTGGGTGAGGATATAATGATCAGACCTTCATGATGTTCTTGAAGATGTAACTGTAGGTGTCTGTCTTTGTGTCTCGCTTTGGTTTGCAGATCACAATATAGTTTTTGAAGAGGAAGACATGTCTTTTGTGTCCCTTCCAAGCCATTCTAGCTCCTGGAGCTCCTTCCCACACAATGAAGTGACCCTGATAGAAAGAAAAAAGGAAAAGCACATTGTGAGAACTCTGGAATTAATGCCATGATGATGGCTCACCACCTTTTTTCAGTGAAGAGATACCAGATGTTTATTGTTGCATCATCACTTTGTGTGTCTCTGGTTTATTGTAGCACAGCAGATTGCTTCTAAACTTAAAGCTGATGCATCAGACTGACAGCACCAACAGGGGCGCACACAGTGGTAGTCATTACTTTGACCTTTAAATTATGTTCTTTGTTGCCAGGAAAATACAGAGCTCATGTCAAGCAGGCACACCCCAACAGTATCAATAATAATGGAAAATAATAATCCATGTGTTGTGTAGAAACTTTATACAGCCATTGGGTCTCCTCACCAGAGCAGGACATTCATTTCACACACCTTTGGACACATACATGTTTGTGACCTGGGTTCTACAGGACAGATGAGGCAGGACTTTTTATCAGGGAGTGTAGTGATAGGATGAGGGGAGATGGTTTCAAATTAAAGAGGGGAGACTTAGATGAGATGTGAAGAAGAAATATTTTACAGTGAGGATGGTGAGACTGCTCTGGTTCAAAACCATTGCCCATTGTGCTTTCACCACATCCCCTTATAAAAAGGTCCCTCTTTGGCTTTCCTGTGTGTACTCTTTAGGTAGGAAGGTTGTTGTAAGGTCCCCCTGGAAGACATCTCTAGGCTTAACAGCGCCAATTCCCTCAGCCTGTCCTTACAGGAGAGGTGCTCCAGTCCTCTGGTCATCTTTGTGGCCCTCCTATGGAGTCTCTCCTTGTGTTGGCAGCTCCAGGGCTGGATGCAGTACTCCAGGTGGGGTCTCACAAGAGCAGAGGGACCGAATCACCTCCCTTGACCTTCTAGGCATATGTCTTTTGATGTAGCCCTTTGTCCTTTTCACATGTGATTTCAAAAGGATCTCCTTGTAGGACCTGAGGTTAGCAACAGCATGCATAGCTCTATGATTGAGAAATTCCAGTTACCTGCCGGATGGGTTCACCAAGGCTTTCCAAGGTCCCTGGGTAGTTCTCAATGAGTGAGACATGGAGGTTGTTTTCTGCTCTTCGGGTGAGTGCAGACACAATGGCATAAGCCTGCTCCAGCAGAGTGCAGTTTTGGCTATTTCTTGCTTTGTTTCGGATCAGTTCCTGTAGATGAGTAAAGAAAATGTTATTGGGCTGTGTGCAAAAAAAAAAACCCAAAAGCAAACATTTCCTTGACAGTCAAAATGTTTCTCAGTATCTCTTCCAGCTCTTTCATCTAGGCCATTTTTATCCCATTTGTTTCACCCTGTGCTTTTAGTTACTGAAGTCTCCTCTTTCCTACCCTTTCCATAGCCTCCCTGACTAGCCAATCTGCCTTCTGCTTTCCTAAATTGGTATATATGACAAAGTTGAAGCAAATATTCCAGATATGCTTCAGAGATTATTTTCTGAGTATTCCCACAAGAATACCATTACAAAAATTGCTACTTCAACACTTTCATTTGTGGTCTGGGCTAGAACCTGAGGTAGTCAGACAGATGAAAGCTTTAAAGATGAAGCATTTCAGGATGGTAGAACAAGGCAAAGTTTTTCAGAAAAAATAAATAAAATTCATAGACTCATAGAATCACAGAATGGTTTGGGTTGGAGTGGACCTTAAAGATTTTCTAGTTCCAACCTCCCTGCCATGGGCAGAGACACCTTCTGCTAGACCAGGCTGCTCAAGACTGTTGAATCTGGTCTTGAACACTTCCAGGGAGCAGGCAACCACAATCCCCCTGGGCAACCTGTTCCAGTGTCTCACAACCCTCACTGAAAAGAATTTCTTCCTAATCTCCAGACTAAATCTCCCCTTTTCTATCTTAAAGCCATTGCCTCTCATCCTATCACTAAAAGCCCTTGGGAAAAGTCTCTCCATCAGTATAAAACATAAGGAAAGAAACCAGTAAGTTAATTCCTTACACATGGGAAATTGCTTATTTTTATAACTTACCTGGTACTGAGTATGAAGTAAACTCATCTGTGTCTTGGAAAGATGCAGTCACATCTTCATAGGTATATATGATTTTTTTGGTATGTGTATATATATATTTGTCTATATTTATATCTATTTAAAGATAAATTGTACTGAACTTTAGGGAGTTGAAGACTGTGAATCTCTACCTGGATTTACACTTCCAAAACTATTCATCATCACTGGGGATGATTCCTGCTTATTTTACTCAAGCAGCTTTTAGTTGTAGTTGGATCAGAAGCAAGCCAAGAAATGTGAAAAAAGATGACAATCTTTGTCTGCACAAAGCATAACATGAAACTATCAGATGTAAGCATATCACAAAAGCACTTCACCTTGATTATAGTCTGGTACTGCTGGATCCTGTTTATGGGCTTTTCCAGGTAGTGCTGCAGTGGTGGGATAAGTGGCTGTGAAGGATCCTCATCAGTTAAAAATTCATCTGTGTATCTCTGAAAAAATACATGAAAGAGTGAGGAAAGTTTGTTGTAAGTGACATTTGGAAAGATTATTCCCTGGAAAATGCTCTTATGATGCTGGTTCACAGACCTAAGAGCCAAAGCTGGATAGCTCTACCAGATCTTATTGTCCCATGCTTTAGACATTCGTAACTCTCCTCCATGTTTATCAGCTAGTTGTTATTGCAGACTACAAGAGTCAGTGATCATAAAGGTCTCTTCCAACCAAAACAATTCCAAGACTGCCTCAGCTGCTAAATTTTTCTGCTTTTCTAGTGTATGACTGATGCTGGGGAAGTGTGATGCAAAGCTTGCAGAACCAGGTGGTGTAACAGCAAAAGATTAGTGCTCTTAAAGAGTGTGAATGCATGAGAGGCTGAACTCAGTGCCAGCAACTGGTGCCAGACCTTGGTCAAGTGAGGTCTGTGTGCCTGCAATGCCAGCAACCAGGGCCAGTGAAGGTCTTGGCACCAGCAGCAGGAGTAGAAAGCACATAACTAATATTGTATTTAACATCCAAACATGGAATGTTTGGGGTTGGGAGGGAACCCTAAAGGTCATCTAGAATGGTCATAAGGTTCATAGGTAAGGTCCTGGGGTCTGTGTGGTAGGACATCAAACACTGAACTGGATGTTTATCCATTCCACTGACTTGATGCACGTGGGTGCAAATAGGAGCAGTTCACCAGCAAACTTCAAGCTGGACTAGCTGCAAGTAGGAGACCCAATATCCAGGCATGGATATGAGGGAAGCAGAGAGCTTGTGCTGACAATCTGAGGGAAGGTGTGAGCTTTCCAGCAAACACCAACCTGGAATAGTTGGTGAGTAGGAGCCTCATGGAGAGGCTAAAAGTGCTCAGAAATTCCCTACCTGTACTAATATTTTATATGATTTTGCTTTGTCTTATAAACGTGGTGGCTCTTAAAGCATCTCTTAATTACAGTTACATAATCACAGGTACATTCCTATCTGTGTGATCTTTATAATAATCATAAATGCATATGGGTACATGTGTCCCCATGGCTATTGTACCAACCAGGAAGAGTCAGACAGTGAACACAAAAGTATTCTATTCAGTAATGATTTTCCACCAAAAAAAATTAATAATCCTTCTCAGAATTAATCACATCTGTGATTAATAACTACATTTCTAGATGCAGTGGCTTCAGCAGGCATTTTGGCCATGTTTTACCTTGTAGAAATCTTGGACAGCTTTGCTGACAACAATTGACTCAGCCTGTACCCTTCCCACCAGGTACTGGATGTACTTATTAAACTCTGCTTCATGCTTGATAAAGCACATGGCCACATCATCATCAGTGTCACATTTCTGCAAGCTTTGGAGGAAGACACTGTGGAGACAAAGAAAAAAATGACTTTTGAGTGAGGAGAAGGTGATGGAATGAGGCTAGAACACAGCCCTGGCACCCAGATCTTTTAAACAGGTGATTTCAAAGTAACAGGAAATGAGAGGTGTTGCCATGTTAGCATTAAACTTCTCAATGCCTCCTCACTGAGGTGCTGGAGAGGGACCAAAGGAGGGCAGTGAAGCTATTGAAAGGTCTAGAACACAAGCCTTGTGAGGAGTGGCTGAGGGAGCTGAGGCTATTCAGCCTGGAGAAACTCCCTTGCATTTCAGCACCACCAGTGTTTCACAATGCTAAGAGTTCCTGTGGCTCTGATATCAGGTGTGTGAGCCACTCCTTGGTCCCAAGTGAAAACACATGGGAATGCCCACCTGGAATGGAAGCGACCAATGTCATCAACGTTTCTAAAGATGGTGGATTTCTGACTGGCAACAGCTCCTGGGATGTTGGGACAGGTCTCAGTGAACTTAAGATGATGATTCTGGAGGAACAGTAGATCTTGAATGTAATCCTCTTCTGAGATCAACAGCTCCTGAATAAGAACGCTGAAGAGAAGACAGACAAAAAGAAAGCAAAGAACATCACAAGTTATCCCTGACTGTCATGGTAGGCCTAGGCAGGCCAAATTGGGCTTGTACCTCTCCTGGCTTCCCCAGGCATGTTTTTCTGCTCTCCCTCCTGTTGTTTTGGGGAGAGCAACTGGGGGAAAAGGGACAAAGAGCCTGGAGCCACTAAGTCTGGGGTCTGTGGCCTGCCCAGACCCTGCGGTAAACAAGGTGCACATGGCTGCCTTGTGTAAGGCTGTGTTCTGCCCAAAGAAGGGTAAAGCAGGCCTATGGCTTCACCTAATNGGAAGCCCTGGAGATAACACAAATCATCCAGAGAGCCAGGAACAGATCAGAGATCGTCTGCCTCCTTTCCCCAGAAGCCCGGGGAGACTCTAAAGCCTCTGACGGCTACCGACAGCAACCCTGCCTTGGGTACTGTCAGATATAATTCTATGAGTAAATGCCAAAAGCCTCTTGTAATTATTAATTGCCTTCTGCCCTAAGCAGAAAGTAGCTCCTTGTGTCCATCTAGTGAGCAAGCGGTGTACTGGCTGCAAGCGGTGTACTGACGGCAAAGCCTTCTCTGCCAGTTTATACTGAGTTCAATTAATGTTTATATTTAATAGTTGTTCCTAGATCCTGTTATAGCCTGTACATAGTTTCCATAATGTTGCAAATAGCCTGTTATTATTATTAAATTGTGATCAGGGTGATGCAAGTTCTGAATATTTCATATTAATAAACTCTTAATATTTTAAAATATCATCTCACATTAATTAATTACCCTATCCAGTCACACTGACATGTGAAGATTTCCTCATATATAGGGCACCCCACAGTACAGAGGTACTGAAGTTTAGGGATTTTATGAAATCAGAGTTTCCAGAATGACGCCATGCAAATCCCTTCTTTCAGGTCACCTAATGATTTAGAGTGCCTGGAATTTTTCTGGGCTGAAATCAACAGGAAAAATCAATCAAAGCTAAAAAACTGACAAGGTTGAGAGAATCATGAGGTTGCTTAATTCTAGGAAATGGGAAGTGGCAGGATTCAGCCAAACAAAACCAGTGACTGACAGAGGGGACCTAGATACCAACATTCATCTTAGTTCAGATGGCAGAAAAACTCCAAGATGCAGATACCAAATTACATCAGCTCACCTTAGCTTCCTTTTATATTCATCTTCAGAAACAAACTCTCCAGGGAACTCAGGAGCTTCTATTGTTCCCCACTCTGGTGACAACTAAAATACAGGAATAAAATATTCTTTTAAGTTAACGGTGCTTTTATCAGTGCACACTGAGGAATGTCCCTCATGCGGTCACAGTCCCTTTCAACAACTCCTAAACCAGTTAGGAATTTCTTTTTTTGCTGGAGGATGCTTTTGCACTCAGCCCACACCTGCACACATAGAGAAATGTTGTCTAGTGGGAACATCAAAAACTCCAATCATGTTACAGACACCTTCAACAACCTCCTCACCCACCACTGCTTGCAAAAGGGATGGTCCAAAACTGCAAAAGAAAGACATTAATTTCACATGAAAAATGAACACAGCACAGTCATCACCTTCAATTTCTTATCCAGATAAGCTGGAGATACCCAGCCCTGTCGAGAGGGGCTGGATTTTGTGGGTTTAGTCCTGACCAGCCACTTCAGAGGATGAGCTGAATCAAGAACTTCCACATATTGACCTTCCTTCAAAGTGATGGCCTCTTTGTCAGGAGCAGCAGGCACATAGTCAGCTGTGACCATGTAGACATCAAAGATCTGCAGGCACAAAAGGAAAAACAGTTGCTTCAAGCTCTGCAACCAGAATGCAGTAACCCCAGCAGAAGCTAGGAGTTTAATGTTCCATAGTTTATTCTCTAACTCCTGCACAGCAAAAAAGAAACACTCTCTGCTTTTTTGCAAGGTGAAGGCTAAGTCTCTGGGAAGATCAGGATGTCTTTTCAAAACTCTCAGTGGTGTTTTGGATTGACACCATTAACCAGTGATTTTTTTCTTTCAAAGCAAAGCAAACAGTGGCCTTGAAAATGTCAAAACAGGTTATCATTTCCTAAGTCCTAATTAATTTTTATTTTTTTAAAGAAAGTATTTGAAATGAACACCAAAAAAATGTTCTGCTTTGCACAGAATTGTCTTTTCCTCATGAAGTTCTTAACAAAATTCTTCTCTGTCCAAGGCCACGGACAACGATGCTCTGACTTTCTAAAGCTCAACCACGTCAGCTAGAGGTACCAAGTAATGACTGTTTTGCTCATGCTGACTTGAACAACTTGTTTGAGATCACATAGTGAGCACCAGAATTTGATTCTCTGTGTTCTGTATCACAGAACCATTATTTAACTACTAAATTAAAGTGAAATATTATTCCTTAAGGAAATAGACTCATAGAATTCATTGTATAGGAAGGAACCCTCAAAGGTCACATTGTCCAACTCCCCTGCACTCAGCAGGAATATTTCCAACTAATCAGGTTGCTCAAAGCCTCATCAAGCCTGACCTTGAATGTCTTCAGGGACAGGGCTTTCACCACATCTCTGGGCAACGTGTTCCAGTATTTCACTACCCTGTGGACATCCTTTAGACTATAGGAGATTGGTCATTCTAAGTTTTTCCCTTTATCAAACTTGTCTGTAAAGTTTTCACACCTCTCCTCTGGAATCCCCATCTTCAGATTCAGAGGAGGACTCCTGAGCAATGGATGAAGGTCTGGATCGTCCATGGCGAGGAGATGCAGAGGGAGTTTTCGATTCATCATCACTTTCTGCACCTGGCACTCGAAGTGTAGCTAAGAAAGCAGAGCAAGAACAAAGTGTGAAATGCTTATGTAGGATGACTGTCTCAAAGCCTGCTTTATAAATCTCACTGATATTTGAAGTCCAACTGATACCTAATAAAAGTTATCCATTTTTCCACATTAATTAAATTGAGTTTGCCAGGTTCCTTACCCTGACTTATTTTTGCAGATACCATTTCTGAGATACGAGAGGTGAGTTTCTGGAAGAACTCTTCTGAGCCTACATCAGCTAAAGAAATAGGAGTTTTGGGTACACCAGCTTCAAGGTCTCCTGGAAACGAGAGATTTTTCTGTTAAGCAGGCAGTGTCATTGGAAAGTCATCTTTTGTTCGAGTAACAAAAGCTTCTGGGGAAGGAAGCTCTGATTTTGTTCACTTCCCCTGTTTTCAAAAGTATGCTTGCTCACATTTCATCCAAACCATTCACCCTTGAACAGAGACCAGCCCTTAAAAGCTCCAACATTTCAGACAGTTTCAAGAAAACAGGACAGAAGTAGGTGGTAATTATGAAACAGATAGACAATCCCAGCTGTAGATGTGAAGGGCAGGAGCAGGAAAGATGAAAGAGCTTCTCTTACCTTCTCTTCCTTCAGAGGGATGAATATCTCTGAAAAAGAAAGAGTAAAATAGAGTTAAAAGTTAAAATGTGTAGTAAGGAGAGCTAAATGAGAAAGACCTCAGTTTTTCTCATACCTTTTGCATAAAGCCTGAGAATATCTAGATTAGGACATTGGTTTGGACCACAGGTGCAGTTGATACTCACCAAGGCCAATATGAGAACTGGGCCATTTGGCTCATACAGGCACAGAGACACTGAGGTGTCTTAATCTCCAGGATTTAAGCCTTAATTTAGGACTTAAATCCTATCTGAGACGTCTCTTTATTCCTGATTTTTAATTAACTGGAGAAGACCTGGTTGCTCAGGGAGTGGGTTGCAGAACAGAGTAGCCTACTTATGTCTGGTTCTACGTCTGTATGTCTGGATGTTATTCTCAGCTGCCTCTGAAATAAAGTTATGACAGTTTGAGAGGTTGTGGAAAGTGGGAATCTGAAACCTCACTCAGTTTACAGTGAACTGATGCTCAACAATTTCCAGTGGTTTTATCAGGAAACCAAGAGCTGGGGAACACGCAGATGCTGTGGTCCTGCCAAGAGATGTGCTCCCACTACATCAGGATGCCTGCGTGAGACATGAATATAAGATGCTCAAAGTGAACACTGCCTAAAAATGACTCGTGGGAACTTCTGCACCTATGCACTTCAGCATAGGTGGCCAACCACTTACCCCAGTGTGGTCATGATGGCTTCTGACACCATCACACGCTCCTGGGTCAGAACTTCAGCCTCTTTCACTGCAAGATTAGGGTTTATTATTAGAGGAGAGAAAAAAAAGAATGGCGTTTTAATGTACTTAATGTAGGCACATTGCCTAGACATGGATTACTGGGAACATTGAGATGCTGAATCTGCACTGTTGGCAGCTCCTGACCTGGGAACATCATATGACCACTCACAGAATTAACCAGGTTGGAAAAGACCTTTGAGATCATTGAGTCCAACCCATGACCTGGCCTTTCTAATTAACTAAACCATGGCACTAAGTGCTTCATCCAGTCTCCTTTTAAATGATGCAAATATTTTGCTCCTCTCCCTGTTCATATAGATGTAAAATTGCATCACTGAACTGCTCAAGCTATGCTCCTGTAGCTCTTAGTACAGTAAACTGTACTAAATACAGAAGACTGAAGTCCTTTACAGTGCTGCCCCTACTCTCAGTCTGTATTTCCCTGTCCATCTTACTGAAGGAATTGTGCCAGAAGAGGCCATAGAAAGCTCTGCAAAGGGGGAATCAAATAATTCTAGCTTCTTTAAGGCAATTCTATGATACAAAACACCCTAGCAGAGTGAAGCACTGAAAATCATTTTTCAAATGGTTCATTTTTCTGGTTATTTTACATTGCCTTTCTTCCTGTCCTTTTCCTTTCTGCTTGATTTGATTGCTTCTTGGACCTGTCTTCTGTTTATGCAGAAGAGATTCTGCTGTTAATCCAAGAAACTAAATCCAAGAATCTAAACGAATCCAACCTAATACAAGATTCTAAAAAAATTATAGTAGTAAAGAGCAAGCAGAGTCATGGTTAATCTTGGGAAAATGATTTTTTTTTTCCAGTTATGATTTGATTACTTTCCCTATCAGTCATGCCTGCTTTTCTCTTGGGTGCTGTATAAAAGATAACAGTGTTTGTGTGGTCACGAAGATTTACCGTCTGCGACTTCTAGCGTGGCAGTGCAGATGGACTGGCCAGCCTTGTTGGTGGCAATGCATGTATAAGCTCCACTGTACTTCTTTTTAACATCCAACAGGATCAGACTGTGATGCATGTTTGAACTGGCAAGTTTATACCCAGGAGTTTCTGGCTTGATCCACAGGATGCCTTCTCGAGATTCTTCTTTCAGCCAAGTAATTGTTGGCGGTGGATGGCCTAAAGGAGAGCCAATGCAATGAGTTTTAAGGTTCCTAGATGTCTTCTTTCCTTACAGTTCTGAGCCATGCTGTGAATAAATGCTATTTTTATCTGTTTCCTGATGCTTTTCTACTACCAGCAGGCATAATGTATAATAGAGGGGCATAAAGCTTTCTACGGTACACTTAAAAGAACAATAATCCATTTTGTAAGACCAAAACTGTTAATGAACACATCTTTACCAGACTAGTAAGTGTTATTACCCCTGTTTTTACATATAGAAAAGTAGAGGTGAAGATGAGCAAGATGCTATTCTGTAAAGCACATAACATCCCTCTCAAAGTTCAAAGTAGAGTCCCGGATTTCAAATACAGGAGATGAGGTTACAATGAGTCGAGTCAGAGAGCCTAGAATGTGTCATGATGTTATGAGGTTTAAGTGTTAGGCATAGAGGCAAACTATCTATCCACTCACCTTCCACTTTGACAGATAATGTGATGCTGGCACCTTTTTTCACTTTTTTATTAGTAAATCTTTCTAAGAACCTTGGTGGAATCAGCTGCTCACGGGAATCTGAAAATGAGATTATTGATGAAATGTGGTGACACTGCATGAGCTTAGACTACTCAAAAAAATTCCTTGGGCTCCTGCTATCACCTCCTACAGCTTCTCTTACCTGTTCCTGAGGGCTCTTCTTTCTCATAAGGATCTGTAACATAAGGAGAAAAAACAAAAGTGAAAAGTACAAATACCTTTGTGCCCTTAAATAGTAGTGACTCCAGGGGATTACTCCTTGCTGGAAATACTACAGAGAATTGTTAGTGCTACTTGTCAGAGGCCCTCAGTTCTAATAAGTAAACTTAATGATGTTGGGCAAGAATAAAGTGGATGCTTATAAATCACAGAATGGTTTGGGTTGGAAGACACCTTAAAGATCATCTAGTTCCAACCCTCCTGTCATGGGCCAGGGTACCATCCATTAGACCGGGTTGCATAAAGTCTCATCCAGCCTGGGCTTGTTCCAGAAACATAGCTCATTACTTAGTAAAATACCTTGATCCCAAAGGGGGATAAAATATTTCAGCAGGAATTGAGAAAGAGTAGTAATTAAGAGGAGTAGTATTTAGCCAATACTCATGCCATGTTTAAAGAATGGAAGTTTAAAATGACTGTAGGATAAATGCTTTTTTTTTTTTTTTTTTTTTTTTTCA
>VWYK01105503.1:0-11356 GCA_013399775.1 Semnornis frantzii | reverse complement strand
TCTTTCCTGAAATTCAGACTCTGACTCTTGAGAATCTTCCAGGCCAACATTGAAGCACTAATTCTGAACCTGCAAATTTCAGTTGCTTAGAACAGAATCCACAAGAATAAAACCTTTTATGTTGTTTTTTTTTTTTTTTAATTTCACTCTAACATGATTTTTTTTTTTTTTAAATAAGGTTTCTGGTGGTCTCTGAAGAGGTGCTTCATCTGTAGAGGAAAGTGGGACACTAAAAGAACAAGTCGACAACAGCACCAGAAAATGCAGAGAAGACATTTCAATCAGTTAGTGACTAAAACTTCATAAAATGAATATTTAAAGAAGCACCATGAATGGGAAGATGGTAAAAGTCTGCTGGCTTTAGCTGAAACAGGTGATGGTGTGAAGAAGGTTATCTACTGCTGTCATTATGAGGAGGGGCAATATCTTGCTGCAAAACAGGTGATGAAGGTAGCAATTGTCCCATGTGTAAGAGCCAAAAGTAAAGGCATCTATGTTTTCAGCCTGGTGTTAAGGCACATAGATACCACTATGACAGGTGCAGTGTGAATGCGACATATACTTGGAAACAAAAGTGAGACATCGGAGGGAAGCGAAAATGGAAAACTTTCCAGATGCCAGGTGGAAAATGATATTAAATCTGTCAAAATAAGTCACAACAAAGACTGGGTTTTCTCATAGACTAACAGGAGTCATGTTCTGGAGAAGAATGGAGTTTTCAACTACAAGGCAGAATATCATAAATGAAACAATTATGAGCACTAGAGGTGAACTAGAGAGTTACTTGCTTGGCTTTTTGCTTTGGTGGGGTTTTTTATCTTTTTTTCTCCCTAATTTTTGTTCCCTCCCTCCCCCAGCCTCTTTCAAGTGTACTGCAACTGTCGTGATTTACTCTGAATTCTGCAGGTAGGTCAGAAATGTGTAAATAAATCACACCATTATTGCTTCATATAGTGATCTTTTCTGGGCCTAATTCCAAACACATTTAAATCAATGGCAATCCCTCTGTTGGCATCAGAGGAATATTTAGGACCTTTGATAGCAGGATGGAGGTGCAAAGCATAGACAGTAAAGACTGGTTATACAGCCTCTGCAGTCATCCAAAGTGATTTTTCTAAAACACAGGAAGGGAATGAAACTTGAAGACTTTGAATTATCTTCAAGGTCAAATGTGCTTCATGTTACACAGTAACAGAGCTTTTCAAAAAGTCATCTCCATCTGAGAAGCATTAAGCATTTCAAATATTATAAAAGATATTTTTCAGGTATAAGATGGACAACTTGTAGAGATAATCCAAAATTTTACTCATCAAAAAAGTCAACTTTGCTGTTTATACTCAGAGGAAAATGCAGATCAGAACAAGGTTTGCTGGATTTCCTTAGTGCAGCCAAGGGCAGAATTTCCCCTGCTGATTTAGGATTTTAGTTGTCTGTGTATTCACTTTCATGCATTGGCAGATCCCTATCAGCAATTTATCTGCAATTTTGTGCCTGAATTTTGTTTCTTTATGTAACATTTCTGTAGCACAAGAGAATGTGCCTACACTAAATTCCTTATGTTCCTTCTAAAACACTGCTAACAATCATTAGCTCATATTGAGTATATAAATGTAACTGACTTAAGAACAGAAGACTTCTTTTATTATTTTTTTCTTCACAATAAATGTTTCATGCAGTTTGTTGATCTGTTGAAAAGACCCTGTAGAGGAGTGGGTAGAAGCTTGACTGCAGTTAGAGATAGCTTGTGTAGTAGGCAGTATTGATAACTGGAGGTTGTAAACACAATAGACCAGAACAGCCATTATAGAGCTGTTAACGCTGTATTGTGTCACAACCTAATTAGAAAGCAGCTGAATTTGTAGATGTCTGATCCAAGTTGTTCCTTTTAAATGCAGCAAAGCTGAAGGGCTATCCTGCATTTGAATTATTATAAACTGATATTTTTCAAGGATTTATGTTAATAATGACAGACTCTTAACTGTAGGTGTGTAGATGGTGCTGGTACTAACAATGCAGAAGTACAAGGCAGGACAGCTCTTGGGTGCTGATGACTGTTCAAGTGCAGAAAAACTCATTAAAAAGACCTAAAGGAGGATATATGAGTACAACAACTATTTTTTTCTCAGTTTCCTTCAACTATCATAATTGCAAGACTGTATGGAGCAACTTGAAAAGGTTCAGAGATGTGTAAGAAGTCTAAACTGGTTGCAGTCAAAGGCATAATTATATGAATGTATTTTGTGTATTCTGCATGCTGTACTTGGTTTTGAGAGCTCACAGATTCTGTAGACGATGAATAATGTGGTGTCAGCCCTAAATACATATTCAGTCTTAAATAATTGCTTTGGATTTGTGTTGATTCCAAGTAGCATAATAGCTTTGACTGTTTTGCAGTTATTAATATTTTTTTATTACTTTTTCATTTAGGATTTTGCAGATTTGTGAATAAGAGCAGTTGCTGTCAAGGGTATTTATGGGAGTTACAAGAATGTTCCCTTTTAAAAGATAAGGCCCAGTAAGGTCAATGACCTAAAATCATCATGAGATTCATTTTTCAAGATGTGAAAGTTTTTTAATTTTTCATTCTTACAACTTGTTACAGTAGCCCCACTGATGTACTTTTCACAGCTACATCCTTTGTAATGATCAGAACCACCAGCTTTTCCAATGGTGCTGTATAACACTTGCCATCTCAGGCATCCAAATCACACACAGAATAATAATGTCCTTGGCAGATTCAGTGGAAAAGAGATCTGTGGTCCTTGGGTACCCAGCAGCGTTAACTGTACTCAGAAACACACCCTGTAATACTGCCTTTGTGCAAAACTCCACCTCACCTGGTGGAACTGTACAGCTTAACAGGCCAGCACCACTTGCTGCTATTTGCTGCTAAGGATATTTCACAAATGCCAACTTTAATGGGTTACTTAAACAGACAAGGAAAGCCACAAATTGGTTAGGGGGTTGGTTTTGTTTGCAGTTCGGTACATGGTTTAGCAGGACTTGGACCATGCTGGGCAATAGCCACTTTATAATGTACTGCACTTTGCAATGCACTGAACTAATATTTAGAGATGAAGCTCCAAATCCATTCTCTGCACTAGTGTATAATAGAGCATTAATAGTAAGTAGGCCTTATGAAATAGTTGATGGTTGGAAATTGCTAGTCTAGAAGGGTACACAAGATTAAATGTTAAGTCTCTCAAATTGTACAAGTTTACCTCAAAGACATTTTTACAATGCCTTTGGAGAAATCTTAAGTCTAAAACTTCTTGTTCTCATTCAAGAACCAATTCTGGACTAAAGTATAGTACAGGGATGCTTATACATCACTTTAGTGCCTCTGCAAATGTTCTTCTGCCAGTTTTGTAGGCTACTTGAGCTCCTAGGATAGCAATGCTGTGGCATCAGCAGTCAGCCAGCTCTTCAACAACACTCCAATGCCGTGGCACCTAGCCTGAAGTGCTTCTCTGACAGAAACATGGGAAGTACTTCAAATGTTTTGCAGGGTGGGGGGGAACCAATTGAGCTTGGCACCATGGTCTCCAGCCAAGTAGGGGCAGAAGGTTAAGAGCCTACAATTAGGACCAAGTGATCTTCATCTCGGACTGGAGCACAACAAAATAGCAGGCAGCTTCTACATATGGCTCCTCTGCCTCCTGGTGCAGATTTGCCATGTTTCACTGTGAGAAGGGCTCTGCTGAGCACTGGGCACAGGCTTTGCACAGGGTGGTCTTTGGAGCTTCACACATGTCAACCCTTGTCAGCTGGATGTGTAACACAGTCTCATTCTGTGCTGGTTTGAGGCTAATGGGAATATTTTAATAAAAAATTAGATGTGAAAAGCAAACAATGGTGATGTCTACCTCACTCATAGGCTTGCTGAGATGTATAAAAACAAGGACACAAATACAGGTAACACAGAGAGTCTCTCTCTGGGAGCTGATGTGACTTCTGGCCTTCTGCTGTGTAACTCAACTCATAATCCTTNGTCTGGTCTGGGTGATTTTCACAGAGTGGAGGAGCAGGTAACTCCCAAACCATCACACATTCGAAATGCTTTTTGTTATAAAGGACATGCAAACATTTATCTTTTTGCTAATTATTTGGTTTCTAATAAAATATTGTTTTTTATTTTAAAGCTATCTTACATAATTTCTGAGGTATAGAAGTGTCGCCACCTTGTCAATTGTCATATGACACAGAAAGAATAACTATTAGATTGCAAAGTCCTACATTAAATTGGTTAAAAAAAAAAAGGAGAGTGTTCTTTCATGTTGGTTTTCTTTTAAGAAGTAAATGTACTGAAGTTGTTCTTTTTTTTTTTAATGCAGAGTTCTATGTTCTCAGTATTGTAATCTTAAAGTGAGACTCTGAAATGTTATATGAATTTTTGAAGAGCTAGGGCTCAATAATTGTTCACTTTCCACTGAGGCTGTTCTATGTTAAATGCAAAGTGTTTGTTGCAGTTTTGTGTCCTCAAATTTAAGGCTGAAACTGAATCAGTAACTTGCATTCTGTTGGTAGCACGTTTGTTTTGCTACTAGTGACTACTTTAAATTAGGGAAGTTGTGAAATGTTTTCTTTTTAAATAAGTTCACAGAGCTAATGATAAAAATAAGGTCCAGCAACTGACCCTATCTGAAAAGCAAGGAGGAAAGGAAATTTATTTCATTCTTGAGGAAACAAAGAGACAGATCTGCAAGGCTGGTGATGATTTGTAGACTCATGCAATGAAGTTAAAGAGCAGAAATATGGAACTCCACCAGAACAAACAGTTGTAAGAAACCCCAAGAATCTAAAATTTCAGGTTTGTACTCCACATCAGAAAAAAAGGTAAAGCGTTAATAACCTTTGAAGTTTATTTTTAGATGGTGTATGTTAAGTTAGATTTTGAAGTGAGGTTGAAATTTTGTATTCAATATTCATAGTGTTAATTGTTGAGTTTGGGTTAGGTTACATCTAACCTTCTGTGGAAATATGGAAGAAGCCTGAAGTGATACAGGTTCAGGCTGATTTCATCTGCGTTGTGTTCAGAAGAGACATTTTGGATGGCATTTAGGAATTAATGATCTTTTGAACAGTATGTGGTATTTGCAACCTCCAGGGAGATCTCAATGTTAATACTATATAAATGTCTTTGAACAAAGCTTGTAATTTACTTAGTCTTTCTTAGTTGCCTCATTCCAATTCAAAATGTGCTTGTTCAGGGGTTTGTGGATGATGAGCTTAGAGTCCCTCCAAGCTGCTGGCTGAAGGTGGTGGAGACGTATCAATGTCTGTCAGCCAAATAACTCCCAGAACCTGAGTAAAAGTAACAGAAAATGGCTGATTTAAGATTTTAGGAATGTGAAAGTATGTTGCCCAAGTGAAGGACTGACTTGGGAGGGAGTGGATAAGCAACTGTTTCCCTAGAAACTGTATGTGTGTAGTCTAAAAGTTGGATGACATCAATACTGATGAGGCTGTAAAACATGCATGACGTAGTGTCCGGATAGTAAATTATCTTGGCTGAAGTTGCTTCAAGTATGGCTCTTGTACAAATAGTTAATGTCCCTTGCTTTAGTTACTGCATTTATAGGGAGCACATTTGAGCAGCTTTAACAGCACTAACATGTTTTTGTGTGGGCATGAATCCACAATGAATAAATAGCAATAAAGTGTTTTTGTTTGCTGTTACTGAAGTGAAGTGTTAGCTGCACAGCTCTGTGTGGTATACAGCATTGTATAAAATACATTTTGGTCTCAGCATGAAAATCATTACAGGGAGTGCACTTGGGAGCTGAGACAACTGTTCTGGAAAGACTCTTCAAATATGACGTATTTGCCATTTTGCAGTTTCAGATCTTCTTCAAAACTGGAAGTGTTGCACATTTACTCTTAACTTGTTAGGCTCAGAAGAAATTCATTGCTGCTGTGCCATGAACTTGGAAATGTTATGTAATCCAAAAAGCAGAACTTTATTCTATTACTTCTTCAAGTAATTGATTTTTTTCTTCCCCTCCTCTGATTCTACTAATAACTTTTAAAAGGCTTTTAAACATCAGCATGGTTTTTGCCATACACTGTATGGTTTCAGGACTACCAGAAAGTTGAGAATAGCTCAGCCTGCCACTTCCAAATCTTTGAACAAACTTACTTAGTGCTAATTATGCAGTTGTTGTCAAGAAATGTGTTACACAGGCTGTAAGTGCCTTGATGAACCACATCTTAATGATGATATCAAGAGAGGAAGTGTCATCCTATTTTGGAGGTGGGAGTTAGGCTAGGAGGTTTCCTGGGATTAGGTTCTAAACTGTCACTAACACATGGCACTATTTTGGGGGCAAATCACTTAGAAACTATTGCATTAGCTACTTAGCTGACAACTTGATTTTTAAAACTAATGTATTTTGAAGTTCTTTTGTGTAAAAGTATGACTACTTTTGCCCAGAGCAGAGGAACTGCACAGGTACAACTACTTGAAGGGAGGTTGGAGCAAAGAGGGGCTCAACCTCTTCTTGATGACAAGCGACGGGACTAGAGGAAATGGTTACAAGCTGTGCCAAGGGAGGTTTAGCCTAGGTGTTAGGAAATATTCGTTCACTGAACAAGGTCTCAACTAGTGGAATTGTCTGCCCAGGGCAGTGTCAGAGACACCATCCCTGGGAGTGTTCAAGTAGTGTGTGGACATGGTGCTTAGGCATATGAATTAGTGTTGATCCTTCAGTACTTAGTTGAAGATTGGACTGGAAGGTCTTTGAGGTCCCAATCAAGGCTTTATAATGTGCATGCCTTCTGAGAAAGCATCTGTTACATACTTATGGGATGTAATGTATTTTGTTAGGAGTATTTTAGTTCAAACTAGAGTGTAAGAGAGTGCTCTTAATCTTCCAGATATCCCTCTGTTCCATTCTTTGGTCCATGCCTCAAGGCAGTTTGGTGCAATTAAATGGAATTCTTTTTTAATGAAAGACAACCAGAAGAGTCCAAGAGTGTTACACAGTACTGGTAGGGACTTAGTCCACTGTTGGGTCTCATAGGACTGCCAACTGTGGCAGTGCTCTGTGCTGGCAGTCATTCAAGATAAGGAAGTAGTTATATATAAACAAGGATGTTAGCTTAGAAAAACAGAATGCATGTTGCAGGCCTTTCATTAACAGTATGTGTGTGTGAACAGCTCAGGGAGAGCTGCCCGTAACCAGAAGAGAGAAGGCAGAGAGTGTGTGTCCAGGGTCTATCCTGTATAATATGACTTTTGGCAATAAAGGAGTGGTCTTGGATGCACCACATTGGTGTCTGGTTGACCCTGTCTCACGTCATCCAGCCCCCCACACCTAGCAATCCCTGACAGCCTGTGATTCCGCAGCTTCTGATGATCCCCAACGTTCTGGTGACCCCTGACATTCTGGGCACCCCAATGTGATTATTTCCCACTGATTCCACTACAGTCTGCAGGACCAGTCTGAGTTGGTTCAAAATCTGTGTGCCTTTTGGATCCTCATTTCCCTCTTACTAGACCGTGTCAGTTGCCAGTGTTAATGTTATTATTGATGGTATTCAGGGTCGATGGGAATTTTGGGGAAAGAAAGGCAAGAAAATAATTTACCCGTTCTTCTTCCACCATTATCAATGGCTAGTGTCGAATCATTTTATCATGATGTTGTTACAGCTGCTAACTTTCCTTGCACATTTGAGGATAATTCTGCATTTTTGTACGTTAAATATTCAAGACGATAGAAGATAAGTAAAATTAATCCCTGATTAATATTTTAGAGTTATATTAATGCCTTTATGCTTCATCAGTCTGACTCTCATGTTCTTGAAAGTTTTTGCTTTGCAATCAGCTGTGTAAACTTAGGGAAACTTGTTTAGTCTTTTGTGCCTGGTCAACTAATAGTGACACTTAGCTTGGTCTGGAGGCTGTTGCTATAATAAAATGGATGTGGAGATCTGTGGGAATTTTAAATTTATATCAAATAAAGGAGATTCTAAGCATGTGTTATTTTAATATGTTTTTAATAGGTAAAAAAACCTATGAATGTAGTGTTTGCCAGGCCAGATTCACTCAGAGAGGCACCACGAAAATCCACATGTTACAGAAGCCTGGGGAAAATGTGCCAAAGTACTATGTCCACATCCTGGCACCTTTCTTACATGAAAAAGTAACTTGGGTGAGTCTAAGGGGGAAAAAAAGAAAATTAAACATAGAGATAATTAGGTGAAACTTTTCATTTTTCACTGCTTACAATATAATTACGTTATATATGACTTCACATCACTGTAAAATGTTTCTATGGAAAGCCTATCTTTTGTTTTACAGGTAAGCTCCTCCTGCAAGGAGAAGTGCTGACATCTTGTGGTTGATGTGCTAACTTGTTTAAAATGGTAAGTAGCCAACATTTAGCTTTGGGGGGTGATGATGTTTTGTTTTGTTGTTGTGGATTTTTTGTTCAATACCTCTGGCATTATGACCTTCTGTTTTTCAGTGAGAAGGTACCTTACAAAAATATGTCCAGGTTGTATTAAAAAGTGGTTTTTGTTTTCCCTCAAAGCCACAGAAAAGTGTTAGATCTGTGTAGTGCCTTTCTGAGCTCTAGTTAAAAATGGGTATATGAGCCTAGCTTTGTATGAGAAACTAGAATGGATGGCTTAGGTTTGGAGGGGGGTGTGTGGTGTGTGCATATACCAAATAATCTTTTACCTCTTGATCCAAACTTGTGCTGCTTGTTTGGTGTTGAGCACATTGTCCTTGTAATTTTCATACATACAGGTAATTGCAGTAGTTGGTAAAGCGACAGCTGACTTTTAAGTTTGACTTCATTGGTCCAGCAGACAATGGTTTTACTGTGCTTCAAGCATCAAAAACTGGTTATTCTAAGTTGTGTTACGATTGCAATATCAAAGGTGATTTCTGGACTGTGTAACACTCAGGAAACATTGTAGTTGATCTAATGAACTCAAATGTCTTGTAGCTATTCGAAGTCTTTTCCCAGAATGCAAAGAACAAACCACTACATAAATTCATCTTCATTATAATGGATATTCCAGTATCTGAAGGGGGCCTACAAGAGAGCTGGTGAGGGACCTCAAAGATCATCCAATTCCAACCCCCCTGCCATGGGCAAGGACGCCTCACATTAGATCAGGTTGCTCAGAGCCCTGTCCAGCCTGGCCTTAAAATCTCCCAGGGATGAGGCTTCCACCACCTCCCTGAGTAACCCATTCCAGTGTCTCACCAATCTCATGGTGAATAACTTTTTCCTAACATCCAGTCTGAATCTGGCCACTTCTTGTTTTGCTCCATTCCCTCTAGTCCTATCACTATTCGACATCCTAAAAAGTCTCTCACCAGCTCTCTTGCAGGCCCCCTTAAGATACTGGAAGGCTCCTTCCAGTATTAGTTTTAAGACAAATTAAATAACTTTGAAAGATAATTGAAGTGAGAGTGTGCTAGGACCAGCTCAGCAAGGAAAGTAAGAAATATTCATTAACTTCTTCAAAACCATATGCAGTGAGAATGTATCTCTGGTTTTGGGTTAACTGTGCATACTTGTAAAATAAATGTAACCTTTTTTTCCACCTACAGATTTTACATATAAAACTTTATTGCTTATCCAGGAACCAGAAAATGATAAATTTTATTTTATACCCAGCAACTGGCAGTGTTCCTTTAAAGCAGAATTTTAATATATATTCTGGAAAGTCTTCAGGAGTTTTATGGAGGTTGTTAACTAAGTCAGCCTTTCACTTAGTGTTGCAGAAGTTGTCTGTCAGAACCATATTCGAGGTTTATATGTGTGTTAAGTTGCTTACCTACATTAATACTCCAGCCATATATTTGTGCTTGATTATGCTAACAGAAGAATAGGCACAAGCATGCCAAATATTGTGAATAGGTGAGGCTAGAAACTGCTAAACCCAGAAAAAGGGGCAAAGGTAAACATAAACCCCATGAGAACCCAAAGTGTGCTAACCGAGAAGGTAATCAGCGAATAAGTTAAATTTAATCATGTAAATTAGAGTCAAGAATAAAAGGCTGAGGCAGTGAATCTCCCCTGCTGTTTAATTACTCTTTCACAATGAAGCTAATTTAAGTGCTAATAACAGAAGAATACCTCTGAATAGTCTTTATTGTGTGTCAGAAATTCTCACATCTGAGGTTGGGTCGTTGCTCAGGTACCCATTCTGAGACTTCTGTTCCTGTGCTGCAGCAAACATCTTCCTTCCTAAACTCCCTGTTTAGCAGCGCTTACAAATGTGTTTTTCTTTTTCCTTTTACAAATTCTCTTTGCCTTTATGAAGGAGGATGAAGCATGTCACAACTGAGTTGAGTCTTAGTGAGTTTTCTTTAAGAGCTCATGATTTATAATTTACTGCTTTAATACAGAGCAGACTGGAAACTTTTCAGAACTCAGACTGCATGTTAGTCACAAAAGATCTAGCACATCTTGTTCATCTTCTTTCTCTCAGAACAGATATTGATCAAATAATAATGAAAATGTGACTGATTTCAATAGCTAGAGCCATTCTTCAGCCAGTTTTAGAGAGCTCTTGGTTCAGCATGTCTGTGCAATCAGAAAATCACTCGCAATTACTGTGGACAGGTCTCAAACATTGAGCATTTATTCTGGAAATGTCAGTATGAACCAAAATATGGTCCACAGCTTATCTCACTCCCTCTTTCGTCCACTTACTGATCTTATTAGGGGAAGATTCCCAGGAAGTGAGTGACTTCAGGTTTTGGCAAAACAAACCAGTGGACTAATGGTCAGTTGATGTATTGTCAGTGAGAACTCCACAGCAGCAAGTCTTTTCTGTCTGGGCTATGCTAGTACATTCCTGATACAATCATTTACATTTCTTCTTACTTCATATGGTTTTAGAGATGCAAATACCATTTTGTTCTCCCAAATAAATCTGGCAGTTTCATCTTACATTCTAAGTCTAAAGCCCAGAGGAGGTGTCTGTTCTTCATTTCATTTATGTGCATTTCTGTTGAATTAGACAAAGCAGGAGACACAGTACTCAGGGCAGGCCATGGGCAGGAGCCCTGTGTCCTCATGCATCTTGCCTTCCCTTTGTCTGTTTGATCTAATCCTGGATCTCTGCACTGCTGCCGAGTGAAAGCTGGTTATATATTTCTAAGGTCACTTTCAGGTCCATCAGGGCCAAAAAAGTATCTTTTCCTGACAGGAATACTCTGTCAGTGTTTGCCTCTTTGCTTCCTTTTGAAAGCCATAGTAGTCACCTTGATAGGATTCTTCAGGTGTTTTTTATGTAGTAAGAAAGAAGGATGGGAAAAATCTATCTGAGGTCTAGGTGTCCTAAGGCCTTACTTTCTGGTACATCAGAGGGTATTGTGCTGGTTTGAGGC
>VWYK01105500.1:0-23008 GCA_013399775.1 Semnornis frantzii | reverse complement strand
AAAAAGGGGGGTAAAAAAGTTTAGGAAATATTAAACAAAACCCAAAAAACTACCCAGACTTTGAGGGATATGAGGGCTAAGGAAGTCCACAGAAGTGAGAAAGCTTCCCTCAGGGAATTGGAGTATTATTTAAAGATGTGTACAAAGGGATATAGCTAAGACATTGGAGAGCAATGGAACCAAAAGTGATAAACAACTTTCAAAGAACTTTTGTATTATGATCAATACTTTTTCCAAATGTCAGTAAGGGGGAAAATTACCAGAGAGATGCCAGGCCACTGCCAATGGTCACTCACAGAGCTGCTCAAGGGGCACAAACTTAAAGTCTTGGTAGAAAGTTATGTTTGTGAGTGTGTATTTTACTAATGAAGAACTCAAGGTTGTTTGAGTGCTGGAAACTTTCTTCATAGGGGGAACAATAATACCTCAAATTCAGGTATTAATAGAAAAAAGTTAATTGGCAGGCCCAGGAGGCATTAACTTCAGTTCTAAAGCATTTCAGCTTGGAGAAATCTGTTAGCTGCAGTCTTTTCTTTTAGGCCTTCTTCAGCATGAGTAAACCAGAAAGTAGCAAATGTGTCCAGCCTTTCGAAAGGAGTTCTGGAAATACACATACATCTGCTCTTTGTGATGCTGTGCACAGGTAGGAAAAGCAAAACTGACTGCATCGAGCAGATCAGCATGCTTTAGTGAAGGGAAGCAACCCTGCACATCACTTGAGGAGTGAAAACATAGATGGACTGCAGACCATTTTTGTGTCACATTGAGGTCCTGGAGGGTGTCCAGAGAGCAACAGTGAGGCTGGTGAGGGGTTTGGAGGGCACCATATGAGGAGCATCTGAAGGAGACGGGTTCGTTTAGCCTGGGGAAGAGGAGGCTGAGAAGAGATCTTATTGCTCCTTACAACTCCCTGCAAGGAGGCTGGAGTGAGGCTGCTGTTGGCCTCTACTCCCAAGTAACCAGTGATAGGAGGAGAGGAAATGGGTTTGAGTTGTGCCAGGGGAGGTTTAGGTTGGACATGAGGGAAACTTCTTTACTGAGACAGTGGTGAGTGCCTGGAACAGGCTGCCCAGGGAGGTGGTGGAGTCACCATCCCTGGAGGTGTTCAAGAAGCTCAGATGTGGTGCTTCAGGACATGGTTTAGTGGTCATGATAGTTGAGCTATGGGTGACCTCAATCTTAAAGGTGTTTTCCAGCCTTTGTGGTTCTGTGATTGTAGACTTTGAGTTTTATCCCAGCTCTTTCACCAAGAACTTTTAAAGGCTTTTTTGAAGGGATAACTTTCAAAAGCTGCTTTAACAGAGAAGTTTTCACATAGACAAAGAATGGGTTAACATTTACAGTGCTTAGGTGTCTAACATGGAAAGCCAAAGGTAAATCTCATCTGCTGATGTTCATTGATGTGCTTCTTTTTTGGTGAAGATTTTTTAATACAAGAGCTTGGAAATACTCTTCATTTAGTTTGAAATAGGAAACCTCTCAACATTTCAGCCATCTTCACGAGGTGGCAAAAACACTGCTTCATAATCTTAATATCTTGCTGATCGCTTTCTGAAGTCATCCTGAAGAATTCAGTGATGAAAGGACCTGATGAGAGAGTCCATAGGCATTGTCTAACAATTCCACACTGTTTGACATCTGTCCCCTGAGCCTTCTGTGCAAGAGCAGAAATCTATTGGTCACCTCATAACTGTCAGATTTGTGGTGCTGGTGTTTTTTACAACATGCTGGCATCAGTATTTCTGAAGAACCACAGTAGCATGTTTCAAGGAGGTCTGCAGAAGGAACATTTTATGTTTCCTGAGTTGGCAAATGCTTGTGGTCCCTCTGATTTTTCATTTTAAAGCCCCCCCTGACACAAGAAAATGCTTGTACAAGGCTGAACTTTCTTAGGCCTTGGGCAAAGGCTCTGTAAGGAAAATAACAGAAACATAACAAACCTCTGGGGTCTGATCTTCGTGCAGGGACTATTTCTGTTCTTATTTGCCTCCTGCAGTGGCATTTCCTCTAGGCACTACAGTAGTGCATATAATAAATAATCATGTTGGAAGCAATAAGTTCATTCAAGTTTTACTGTAAACAGCTGGAAATAAAAATAAATCTCCTAGATACTGGCCATCTTCAGAAAGGCTTTGTGTGTCTGTGTATCTAGAGCAACCAAGGACAAGCAGAACCAGAAACAACTGGATTTTGAGTTCAGGATTGCCTCATGCTTTTCTTCCATCAATTTTCCCTAATCCTGTGATGACAAAGTGCCACCTTTGCATGTTCAACAATAACAGAGGCAAAAAAATCAATGGAGTTTTTGCTGGTTTGCAAATCCCTCTTTGTCGTGCCATGTTTGCAGTGTTTGCTGCAAACAGTATGTGAGCTGAAGGAAGCTTGGGGCAGTGCAAACAGTGCTCTTTGGCTTTCCTGCACTGCTTTGCTGTCTGTTCAAAAGGTGGGCTGCTAATGTCCTGCTGAGGCTTAGATTTCCTTCCTGGCAAGGAGCTTGTTGAAAAGTAGAATGTACCTATGTGATGGTTTGGGAGTTCCCCACACTCTAGGAAAATCCCCCAGACTAGACTCAGCCAGCTGGAAGTTAAGGACTGGAGCTCTATTTACAGCTCAGCACAGTGTACAAGCAGAGATATACACAATAGACAGGAATAGTTACAGACATATACAAGGTAAAGGGAATACAGAAACACAATCTCCCTGCCAGAAATCAGAGTCCCCAGGAGAGGCTCCCAACCACCCTTCCACCTTCTCCCCACCCCTCTGCCTTACCCCAGGGTCTGGCTTACATGCAAGGTGGGTTTGGAGGATGGGCCAGGGGGATTAGAAGCAGAGGGGTTAGTTGAGTTACTCAGCAGAGAGGCCACTAGACACAGACCAGCTGGAGAGACAGAGACTCTGTTATCTGTGTTTGTGTTCTGTGTCTTATCTATGTTTGTGTTCTTGTTCTTACACATCTCAGCAAACCTATGAGTGAAGCAGACTTCAGCAGTGTTTGCTTTTCACAACCTATAATATAATTTTTCTCATTATAATATTCCAGTTAGTCTCAAACCAGCACAACCTATTATATGAAGCCAGCATTGCCCTGCTTGCTGTACTGGGAAGTCTGTAACCTGTTCAAGGGGGCAGCAGGTTTTGCAGAGACCACAACTTTACATTGGCACCAAGGCAAGGTCTGGGAGCTGGCAGAGGCACATTTTAACTGTGATACCCATGCTGACCTTTCTGGAGCTCTCATTAGTGCTACTGCTCTCACCTCTAAACTCACAGGGAAACATTAGGTGGGAAAGGGCAAAGACTGTTGTTAAAAAATGCAAAGAGTGCATGTGAGAAGGTCTCTTGCCAAAATGGAAAAATAATCATAATCTCCAGTTTCTGGGGGTTTTGGTGGTGGTGCTAGGTTTGGAGCGGGGGTGTTGGTTGGTTGGTTTTACTTTTCTGGTTTTGTTTGGTTGGTTTTGTGTATGTTTGTGGGTTTTTTTTTTTGTTTGTTTGTGTTTCGTTGGTTTGGTTTGGTACTTTTTCAATATAATCATCTGAGTATTGAGGGACTCTTCCTGAGGGTGTCTAGAGACAGGACGAGGGGGAATGGTTTGAAGCTGAGGCAGAGCAGGGTCAGACTGCAGCTGAGGAAGAAGTTCTTCAGCAGGAGGGTGGTGAGAATCTGCAACAGGTTGCCCAGGGAGGTTGTGGCTGCCTCCTCCCTGGGGGTGTTGCAGGCCAGGTTGGGTGATGCCTTGAGCAACTGAGTCTAATTGAGAGGTGTCCCTCACATGGTAGGGAGGTTGGAGTAGGTATCTCTGAGGTCCCTTCCAAACTGACCCATTCTGTGATTCTATCAGTATTGAAAAATAGGTTTGAGACTGTTTCCATGGTTTTTCCTTACCCTCCCCTGTGGGTGATTTCAGAGGTACAACCAGGAAAGGTTACCCAGCAGCTGCTGCACACTCCAGTGACGCCAATTTTGACAGCTTGGGACCTCACCAAGACTCCTCTTGCCTTCACTCTATGTGTCAGCTCTTCCTTTATGGTTGGCAATGGCATCTTTGTTTCCAATAAATTCAGTGAGACTCTTCCACTTGAACTGAGTTCATTTTTAGCAGCCTTGGGAATCTGATTCTACTATTACAGCTTCAAGGATGGTACCAAGAGAGTGGAGATACAGGAACTTCAATTCGCAGGCACTGGCCGAATTACCACCTTTTCTATGTCCAAAAAAACACCTGGAGATTTCAGCTGTAGGACTAAACAGGCTGTGCCCAGTGCTTGCTGGGGAATTTGTTCTGCTTGTGTTTGCTTAGAACTTTTCAGTGGTTCCCCTGATGTCAATGCATTTAATGAGTTGTAAATCAGCGCCAAATTTAGCTCCTACCTGAAGCGCTAAACCAACAAAAGCAAAGCAATTCTGAATTCACTAAATCTTAATGTTGTTTTAAAATAGTTTTTAATGGGGTTAATTTCTTTAGGTTTCTCTTTCTCTCAGGGTACTATAACTTGATTGATACAGCTTCCTTTCATTTTGACATTGTAACACAGTCTCATTAGGCCTGCAATGAAATTGAATTGCCGTCATAATATCACATCATAAAAGCATATTAACAAAATCTCCATAGACTTCTATTGCAGTCATTTTTCCATCACAACCTTAATGTCATTGAAGAAAGCTCTTCCTGAGTGTAGGAAGAAACAAACTGGCTCCAGGACTCTCATTTTTAAGACCTAGACTTGTCTTTCATTCCTCAGCAGTTACAGCAGAGTCGCTGGTTTGGATTTTACAATTAACTCCTGCGTAGCATCTCAGTTATTACTCCAGTCTGTTCCATTGCTTATTGTCTGGGGCATTTATGTGCTCACCCCTCAAAAGGCCTGTTTAGGCTTCATTATTTTGTAGAGTGCTCATCATGGCTCCTACTCTTCTTACACAGGCAAACAAGATGATTTCTGTCCATTTATAAAATGGCAAGATATTGCTGACATCTCTGGTGTCATGCAGGAGCTGTCGAATTCAGCTTTTGATCCTCCCTGCTCTTACCCATAAGACAGATTTTAACCTGCTTCATTAATTCACTGTCTTTAAATTGGTTTGTCTGACTGCATTTCATAAAGCTGAACATTTTATATAGCTGAACTAAAACTGGATTTGCCAGTTGGTTACAGGGCAGAATTTAACTCTTAGGGAACATTTTTTTAAGTTTTGGGTTTTGTTTTTTTTTGTTTATTTGTTGGTTTTGTTTTGTTTTGTTTTTTAATATTGGTAAAGTTTATTTTCTGGACTGAGCTACTGTGTCTTTATTACCCTTGCCTGTATTAACAGGGCCTAAGTTAATCAAGAAATAGAATTGAGACAGTAGGCAGTGCATAAAGTTATATATATATATATATAAAATCTTATTAATAGTGATAACATATTTTAATGCAGCTGAAAATATCTACCTCAGTTGAGAACAAATAATTTATATAACCAGCAAAATATGTAAGCTAGATACCATTTTATTTTCCAGTCATCCCAGAGGTATGGAAGAGAACATGGCAGGAAAAGTTTAGATTCTGCTCAAAACAAAATTGTTTTTTCACTGAAAAATGGAATCCATGTTTCCCTCCTTTTGTCCCAAAATGTTCCTTTACATAGGAAAGAAAGTAGAAAGGAAGGAGTACTGTGAGTAGTGAGTGAGTCCCACATTTGGTGGAAGTTGCCTCTCTCCAGAGAATGAGCAAGGAGCATTTAGGAGCACCATCAGTCTCCTCATGTGCTGTGGGCACAGGAAAGTCAGACTGCACAGGCTCCCAGCAATAACCTTTCAAGTCTGCACAGGCAATGAAGGTGTGGGGTGCACGTCTGGTGTGAGACCTGCTTGCCTCCCAGTGGGAGCCAGTGCACCCATAGTCTCTGACGAATTTTATATCCTTCTGATTAAGACTTTTAAAATGTATTACTTCATTTGTCGTTGTGTCTTGCTGGTTGGTAATTTTTTTCTGCTGCCCACCACTGAACAGTTGCAGTGCACACACCACACAATCCAGATGCTTTGGAGGAGTGCATGCAAGGAAACACAGCTCTGCAAATTGAAATATCTGAAGGCATTTGCATGATTAACTCCACAGCTATCCTGGGATGATTAGATCTTCTGGAATCACATGTTTAAAGCATTCAGCCAATTTAATCAGTCTGAAAGGCTTAATTTATTTCCAAGTGTTTAGTGTGATTATTGGTTTAAATCACAAACAAAAGTTAACACAGACACAGACACACAATAAGAGGTAGGTGGTGCATCACTTTTACTTCACCTAAGGAGGCAGACTGACATTTTGTGGCACACTAACACAGAATGAGAGATACATGCAGAATGGTTTTACTTGTTGGTAACTATCTATTAAGGTAACAAAAGCAACACCTCCCTCTTTAAGCCAAGCCCTACTCCCCTTCCAGCCTCTACCGTCACAGCCTGAATTTTCACAACTCCTAAGTCACTGAAGTACATTTTCAGCACAGAGCTACAGAGTAGTGAGAAATTATGTGACAAGTTGTTCTCTTTCTCTCCTGCTTTCTGAGTATTCTTCCCAATTCTTTTGAATGAGGAAGAAAATTAATTCAGATGGTGCTAAAAACTATAGATAAGGAGCATTGAAAACTAGGAAAATGTCTGATTCTAAAGGGTTGTGTTGCAGCACAAAAACAGTCTGCCCTTTTCCAGAGGGCATTCTTTATGAAGAGAAAGAAACAGCAGCATCATTTATTGCCTTTGCCCTCACACTAAGCATTTGTCTTTGCAAAGTATCACTAAAACAGTGACCCATGCATGCAGGTAAATATTATTAAAACTGTTGAAATGTTTATCCACAAATAATTATTTGATGAAAAACTGCCTGGTGTTATTCAGGAGATTACTCAGATGGCTGGGAAGATGCTTCTTGGGTTTGCATTGAAAAACCAGGGGTGCTGAAGGTGAGGAGTTTGTCTGGTACCACGGAGAAAGCCAGAGTGAGAAATCAGCTACAAACCATGGTCTTATTGCAGTGTATCTTTAAAAGTCCTGCACTGCCTTCTACAAGGGCACCTGGGAAGATGCCAACAGACCTTTTGTACAGCTGGCTATGGTGCCTGGGTTTTCCCTCCTGTGATGCCTCTGCCTTCTTACTCAATACATCTTATCTGATTTTTATGTTTTGCTGAAAGCCAGTTTGCTTGCTTGGTTTCAGTACACCAGAAAGACTTTCCTCAACCTGGATTCCCAAATCAAGCAGTTCTGTGTCTTCTGTGCACACAAGGTGTCAGTACTGTTTTGCATGGAGCACTGCTCCCCTGAGCTGCGTGGTGGTGCTGAGTTCTGCTGCTGGGTGCAGCAGGAGCTTGGTCCTACCTTGCTCTGCAACAACTAGAGTGATGGGGAGGGGGCACCCAGGTCATGAGACTGTCACAGAGTGCCTCCTTCCAGGAGCACCTCCTGGTCCCCACCACCATTATTGTCCTCTCCTCAGGCAGATGCTGTGGTGCTGAGGGACATGGTTTAGCATTAGCCTCGGCAGAGCGAGGTAATGTTGGATTTGATGATCTTCAAGGTCTTTTTCAACCAAACTGATTCTGTGATTCTAATTAGGAGCCAGGGCACATCTGGCCAGGTGTGGTGGAGGGCATGGGGCTTGGTTTAGGTGGCAATGTGAGCGTTCATCACCAGTGTCCTCGTGTTGCAAAAGGGCAGCCTGCTGCCCTATGTGACCAGAGACCTCGCTTGCAAGATGCACAGCAGAGAGTTTCCTTGGATTTGGTTGTGTTTCATTGGGATTTTAGGTTGTTGTGTAGCAAGTGTGGAAAATTAGTAAGAGGTAAGGGCAAGAACATTGGAGGATTGGGAAACCTTCCTGGCTGAAAGACTTTTAATTGCTCAGTTTGAGAGAGGAGGAGAGGGAGCACAAGGAGTCTCCAAGTGTCTCCAAATTGCTTCAAAGAGAAAGGGAATAATTTGTTTTCCATTGCTTCTGGGGACAGGATAAAGAACAACAGTACTGGAGCGCAGCAAGGGAGATTGAGGCTAGACATTAGGAAAAAATTCCAGCTGTAAAAGTAGCTGCATCCCAGAATATATTGCTTGGGGGGATACCGGAGTCTCTGTCACTGCAGTACTTAAAAGCAGACTACACAAGTATTTTCCAGGGATAATTGAAACAGGACTGGTCTTGCTTTGGCTCGTCAAGATGAGTTACTCAGGTTCTCCAGGTCCACCTTTCTGTTGTATGATGTGAGTTGGTTCAGATCATGAAATAAAAGCAATTGCTATTAGGAGTGGGTTGCTTTAGGACAACAGCCAGCCGATACCTCTCTCCTGTCCTCTACAAGGATGAAGACAGAAGGGAGAGACAGGTTAATCTTGTTTTATTTGCAGCATTTGTCCTGTGTCACAGATAGGCTGCTCCTCCCAGAGAAAGATGTCTCCTTTGCTATCTGCTTCCTTGCTGCAAACCACAAATTACAGCACTTTATTTTCTTTGTATGCTTCGCTCTCTCTTTTAATCGCAGCTGAAATACATTTCCTGGAGATGTGGAGCTACAAGGTTCATGCTGTGTGCCTGTGTGTGTGCAGAAATGCCACCATAAGCCGCACAACAAGCTGCCACATTGAACTTGTGGAGTCACAATAATGGTTAACACATTAAAGAGGCAAACTTTGTGATCTTTACTGGACTTCACTGAATAGTGGCATGAGATGGAGGAGGTTTTGGTTTGGATGCAAGCTCAAGGTAGCAATTGTGCCATCTTACTCTAACATATGTCAGTACAGCATGGAAGAAGAATGCCCCTTTAAAAATAGCAGCCCAGGCAGCCTTCGAAATGTCACTGCTTCTTGCCACTCTGGCTTGCTTATGGCAATCTTTTGACAGCTTCATTGGAACACAGAGTTCGTTCAGACTGGATTTCAAGAGAGGAATTGAATGTGGATTTTTGTTAATTAAGGAGGAGTTACTCTAAGGAAGCATCTTGACAGATTGACTAACTTTCACTTTAGAAGAGGGTGACTCCATTTCTGTGTTTGGCTGTGGAACTGGGTTTTTCATGGGATGAATGCACAGTCTTGGGTGTCTCTCACTCTCCTGTGTCACAGGAGTGTTGTTGCATCCTGTCCCCGTGTCAGAGGTGTTGCCGTTTGCATCAACTTCTGTGAACTCATCTGGATTTTTACCTTGGTTACTCAGTCCCCAGACTTCCCATATTTCAACCCAGAAAACCTGTAAGTCTGAAAATATGCTGTAATTCTTCCAAATATTTTCAGGCAGTAGAGTTACTAAAGTGTGTTTTGAGAATGCAGTTTAACAGCTAGAAAGGATAATTTTTGCCACTTAAAAATAGGTTTGGTTTTGTTTTTTTTTTGAGCTTATGGATGGATTCTGGGCTTTACTGATGTCATAAAGAGATAAAATGAAGAATGACAGAGGCAGTATATGAAATCCTCTGAAAAATATTAGACTGCTCTTGCTAAAAATCTTGCTGTATCTACAGATGTTTTGGTTAAAGAATACCTGATGTTTAAAAAGATCACAGAATGGCTCAGGTTGGAAGAGACCTCAGAGCTCATCTACTCCAACCTTCCTGCCATGGGCAAGGACTCATCCAACCTGGCCTTCAATGTCCCCAGGGAGGAGGCATCCACAACCTCCCTAGACAGCCTGTTTCAGAGTCTCACCATCCTCATACTGAAGAACTTCTTCCTCAGCTCCAGTCTAACCCTGCTCTGCCTCAGCTTCAAACCATTGCCCCTTGTCCTGTCTCTAGACACCCTGATAAGTCCCTCTGCAGCCTTCCCCTGGGATCCCTTCAGCCATTGGAAGGCAGCTCTTTTCAGTGCTCTGCTTGAAAAAAGTTTTCATCCACTCTAGATTTCTGTTCATGTTTCTATATATGTACACAGAAGAGTAGGGTTTTGGCTGCACAAGTCTGCCAGCTTCAAACCAAATCCTTGTTTCCATCTCCACATCATTATATTCTGTACAGGGTTATGTGTACAACACATGGTGAAAATTATTCTGTTCTTACTTCCATGCTCTCTGTGCCAAATTGGGTCTGACTTTATTAAGCACAGCCTGATTTGATGGCAGCCTGTGGAGCAGGGAAATACTTTGGGTGGAATTTTAACAGTCACATCACATTATGTAACAAGTGTGTTGTGTTGTGTACTAGTTCTTCAGTCTCTAGGTGTTTGACCTGATGTAATGTGATCTGAAACACAGTAAGTGATGGAGAACAATGCTTCCTGCAGTGTGTCAGAAGTGTGTTTAATGTTCCTGGACCTTCTTTAGCTTTCTGTCCATTGTACTGCTCTGAACTGGTGACCCAGCTGCTGTCATAGAATGGTAAGGTTGGAAGGGACCTCAAAGATCATCTAGTTCTAAACCCCTGCCACAGGCAGGGACATCTTCCACTCATCCAACCTGGCCTCGAACACCTCCAGGGAGGGAGCAGCCACAGCCTCCTTGGGCAACCTGTGCCAGTGTCTCACCACCCTCACTGCCAACGACTTCCTCCTAACATCCACTTTCAGTCTCCCCTCTGACACTTCAAACCCATTGCCCCTTGTCCTGTCATTCCCAGACCTTGTCAATAGTCCCTTGTCAATAGAGCTTCAGTCCTTAACTTCCAGCTGGCTGAGTATAGTCTGGGGGGTTTTATAAATTGTGGGGATGGGGCAGGTAACTCCCAAACCATCACAGTGCACAAAAGTTAAAGCTGTTGTAAGAGTTTGAGCATGGTTCTTTAGGGCCTGAATACCTTTTCTGGTTTTTTTTCCTTTCAAGTAAACTTGACATAAATTACTTTTACAAAGTTCGCCGGAACCGATGCTCTCTATTCTCCCTTTGAACTTTGCTAACTCTTAACCAAACTCATTTTGACAGCTTACCAGATCTCCCTGGATTTACTGAAATCAACATGACTCTCAGTCACTTGACAGGAATCGGTTTAATTTGCAAGTGTGAAATGGTTGTTGCCAGCTCTCAGTACATAATGCAGCCAGGAGGATGTGTTCCATTATCAGGCCAACCATAAAGATAGTCTGCAGTACCCACGGGAATAAAACAGAAGGTTGTCAGTCTCTAAATTGGGTAAGCCCTTTAAGGATCACTCTATTCAGGGTTCTATCTCATTGATTAAACATGGAGAGCCCTTACCAAGCACACCTGACAGTTAATCAATAGGTCTCTATTCGCCAGAATTATCGATATTTAACATTCTAACTAAAACCTACCTCACCTTATCTGTGCTGTGTTACTTCTGTAATTAAAGAAAAGAATTAACAACCTGTCCAAAATTACTTTATAGACCCTGACGCTTAAGCAACTCACTTAAGCTGTGGACATTGAGATTCAGGTTTCAAAGAGCATTGAAGTAGCAAAAATATCTCAATGTCATGTAGGGTAGGGCTGTTGTTTTGTTAACTCTTCGTAAGATTTCATTCTGCTTCCTTGAAACTCTCCATAGCTGTTAGCACAGATTCAGCATCCAATTCTGAGACATCTCAGCAGTCAGCTGGGGTTTGTTGTGTGATGTAGCACACAGCAGTTTGGAGGTGGAAAGGAGGTTGTAGCTGGGTGGGGTTGAGCTTTTCTCCCAGGCAGCCAGCAACAGAATGAGGGGACACAGCCTCAAGTTGTACCAGGGGAGGTCTAGGCTGGGTGTTAGGAGGAAGTTGTTGCCAGAGAGAGTGATTGGCATTCGAATGGGCTGCCCAGGGAGGTGGTGGAGTGCCCATCCCTGGAGGTGTTGAAGCAAAGCCTGGCGGGGGCACTTAGTGCCATGGTCTGGTTGATTGGGTAGGGCTGGGTGCTAGGTGGGGCTAGATGAGCTTGAAGGTCTCTTCCAATCTGGCTGATTCTGTGATTTAATGAATAACTGCTCCTTATAGCATAGTTTGGTAACCCCTAGGAGGTACAAATCTCGGCCTAGCTGATTGCTTTGTAAGAAATGCTGCAAAATGCTCCACTTTTTCCACTGGCAGTGGCATCTTCAAATTTAATCTCCCTACAGAAACAATTATCTATCTTTTTAAGTCAGCATATACAGAGCTTTAGAAAAGTGAACTGCACACAAATGAGTCTAATATAAAGAGAGGTAAAGGGCAGCCACCAGGCAGAATATTTGCAAGTGGGTGGGTAAAATATTGAAAATACTCTCTTGGTAAAGTAAAGGTAATTGCACTGTAATGTACCAAAAAAAAAAAAAAGGGTAAAAAAGTTTAGGAAGTATTGAAAAACCCCATAAATGTAGCCAGACTTTGAGGGCTAAGGAAGTCTACAGTAAGTAAGAAAGCTGGTTGATTCTACAGTTCTATGATGCATGTCAGAAGTGTGTAAGGATGTGATTCAAAGCCGTACTCTGTGCTTCACCCAGAGACACTCCTGACACCTCAGGCAGGCACAGCTCAGACTTCCTGGGTTTGTAGGGACTGTAGAGGTTGTGCAGACTTCAGGGGAGTTTAATGTAATTTCTGGTGTTTTCAAACCACTTTTCCACTTAAATGAGCTATTGAAATTCTCCATCAGCAGTCCCAATTAACAGGAAAATAATTGTTAGACTTGAACTAACACTTAGGTATGATACAATATGGCTGAGAGAGGTTAAACTACAGGCAACTGCTCCACATCCTTATCCACCAGTTTCTAAGGACATAGAATGTTTCCATCTGGCTTATGTTTTCCATTAGCATCAGGTCATTGAGACAAGTCACTGTTTTAAAATTACTGAAGGTATATTCCTTGCAGGAGGTTGAGAACATTGGGGTCATCGCATCGAGTCTGGAGTCTGCAGGTAGCACAGCATTTTGTTAGAGGATGTAGCTGAAGAAATAAGAGGCACAAGGGTATAACAATGTAAATAGGATGCTGATGTCTAAAGCTTGTCATCAGCTCCTTTTCACTTTTGAGAAATCCTGTTCAACATCTAAAGCATCAACTGTGATGTTTAAAGGAAAGGATGAAATTCTGGAATCTTCCTTTGTACATCCATTAGCAGTACATGGACTGCTGCAAAGATAATTTAACAGCAGCTGTCTGCTGGGCTGATGCTTGACTGACAAAATACCCCAAAGAATACACTGCCAAAATGTACCTAATGTCACCCTAAAGAATGAATTAGTAATAAAAACAGTCAGTGAGAAAGCTTGGCCCTGCTACTGGCAGTGACAGAAATTCAGTTGACTTCAGTGGGGTCAGGGCCTGGCTCTCATGACTGTGGACAGTGCAGCGAGAAAAGGCAGCTGGAAGCTATTTTTGCATTTCACAGTGTGAGGGATACTTTACAACATCTCTTTTTAATGCAGAGCTGCTTGAAAGAGGATCATGTAAAGTGCCAAGGACTGCCCTGGCGTCTGCTTGGAAACAGTTTCTGATCTCTGAATAAATGATTAGTTGCAAGTAGTGCACTGCTATGTGTTCCCTTTATCACCCTTGTTTCCATCGTGGGCAGGATTCTCTGTGTTGTGCAGAGGAGAAGCTAAGCTGGCAGCTTCTGGTGCGATTCGTGTGAGATAAAAACGTATCAGAATTCACAATGTGGTTATCATTCGGGATATTATGTGGCTGCAGAAGACAGTGTTGGAAGGATTAAAAGCCTAAAAAGTGTTAATAATAAAGCACCCAGATCTAATAACTTGAGAGATTAGAATTAATTGAATTAGTCTTTGATCTTGGGTGTTAGGTTTTAGAAGGAAAGTTCAGTGGGCATTCGCCGTTGTGTTTGCAGTGAAGCAGCCATGGCTAAGTGTGGGACCGCAGTGCCTTTGCACAATCAGCACCACCAGCATCAAGCAGTTTGGTTGGAAGGGACCTCAGAGATCATCTACCCCAACCCTCCTGCCTCTCAACCTGGCCTTGAACACCCCCAGGGAGGAGGCAGCCACAGCGTCCCTGGGAAGCCTGTTCCAGAGTCTCACCAGCCTCCTACTGAAGAACTTCTTCCTCAGCTCCAGTCTAACCCTGCTCTGTCTCAGCTTCAGCCCATTCCCCCTTGTCCTGTCTCTGGACACCCTGATGAGAAGTCCCTCTGCAGCCTTACTGTGGGATCCCTTCAGCTCTTGGAAGGCAGCTTTAAGGTCCCCTTGGACCTCTTCTCTAGGCTGAGCAACCCCAGCTCCCTCAGCCTGTCCTCACCCTGCACAGCAAAATATGGGCAGCAAAAACAAAACCACAAACATCCAGTTTTGTGTCAAGGCAATCAGAACTTAAGTGACTGCTGTGCAGGATTTATAGATATTTTAGCTTTTAATGTGAGGGGTGTTTGCCAGAATCTCTTTACTAGCTGATGAGGCAGTAGTAGTAGTAGTAGTAGTAGTAGTAGTAACAACTGGTGACACTGTTGTATATGACTTTCTGAATATTATTGTGGCACAGTTTAAAGTAACACCTAAATTATTCAGTATCCATCTCTGAACCAATTAATATTAGCTTAGGTACACTTAGTCAAATCGCTCTGTTGCTGTAAGCTTCAGGCAGATTGTAAGATCAGGATCATTTGTTCAAGGTTGTTACTATTATTTTGATGTCAAATCTGTAAAGCTCCTTTATTTCCTATTATTCAGTCATCATAATTGTGTCTAATGCAAGCACCCTCATTTTTCTTGTTTAGTTAACAGTTGTGTCAGTAAGGTGTTATGCTACTGTAGAAACCCTGGCGTGAGAGCTGGGCCAGGATTTATGTCCTCCTCCTTCCCTTACTGTATCACAAGTGGTGAACATCCATCTTCTCAGCTGCCTGCCTTGCTGCAAGTCATGGCTTTGCAGATAACTTTGTTTTTCTGGATGTGTTGCTTTTTATTATCCAGAAAAGCTGTAAAAACTCCTTCATTGCTGAGTCAATACAGTGAATATTTCTTCCTGTCAGATGATGATGTTTTATCTGAAATGTTTACAATTACCAGGAAACTTAAAAAAAAAAAAAAAAAAAAGAGAAAGGAAAGACAAGGGAAGGGGAAGACAAAAATGAAGCAAAGCTTCAGGAAATTAATATTTAGGAAATAGTCTTGGATATTTGTGGCTGCCCAAGATGTGCTAAGCTACCTGCCGGTATCTTAGCAACTTTGAAAGCCTATTAAAGCATCTTTAATTATATCTCTTACCATTCACTTCTGCCTGCAGTGCGTTTCCAAGCATCTCTCTGCATTTCTGTGTGCCTGCCTGCGATGGTGGAATTGACTAAATTCCTGCATTATGTTTGCTGTGATAATTAGCAAAGCGCAGTGAATATTTCAGAATGAATAATTTATCCCATTAATTTAGCTGCTTAAGTAATATACAAACAGGATTCAACAATTTATTTGTGTTTTCTGTTTTAAATTATGGAGCAGTTGCAAGTGTCTCTGTGAAACGTGGCTTCTTCAGCCTCTTGAGATGTGGTGTTTGCTTTGTCTCCAGGTTAATTGGTCGATAGCATCATTTACTTCATTGGTTTTAACTCCTACCTGGTGATTAACTTAAATATTCTTAATGTGCTTAAATGTGCTACATATAGGCACATTTCTGATATTTATATTCTGATATAATATATTCTGATATTATTTATTTACTTTATAAATTAAGCTTCCCAGTAGCAGAGAATGATGTCCTTGCATCAAGGGCTTGTATTTGTTATATTCAGATCAACAAGGGAGGCCTTTTTTCCCCTCTCCATTTCCCAGTTTTCCCTGCTCTCTGCATCAAGGTGCTTTCACCCTTTGTGTTGCTCTACAGCAGCCAGCTTCCTGAATGGGAAATGCAGATGGTGGGAGGACAGGGGTGGGAGAGCAGCGTACCCTAGAGGTGTAAACTAACCACAGAATGCTTGTTTAGGCTGACTTGTAGTCCTTCAGCTGTAACCTGTTTAACCTGTAGCTCCTGCTGTATTATTGCCTTGCACCACATTGCACCACGCCATGGATACCAACCATCTGTGCCCCTTGCTAGAACTATGTGTGGTGGGCAGTGCCCTGCACTCTGCCTCTATTGTGCAGGTGCACAAGGCAGGCTGCTCTTGGCCTCCCGGTTCAGGGCAGGGCCCAGCAGCCCAGAAAAGCTTCCCACCCAGCCTCTGTAGGTGAAGTGACCATTAAGGTCATTAAGATGAGCAGACCTTTGCACTTCATATGTCAGCGTGGTTTCGAAATGGAGTGATTACATCTTCAGCAGCTCTGTTTCTCTGAAGCAGAGCTGCTACTGTCACACAAGCAGTCAATCAGCAATGTCAGCAAGAGCTGGGCAGGTAAACTCACAAAGGAGCAGATTTACCCTGACAGTTCACAGGTATCATTCTCTTTGGCTTTGGTGAGATTTGCATCTGCCTGCTGACAGGGAGCTTAGACACCATGGCTCATTGTGCCATTACACAGTTATGATGTGGGGAATTAGAAAAACTTGCAAATACTCAGGAGACTTCTGTATCTTTTGTGGTGCATGAATGTCCTAGAAGGGACTGCTGCTACTGTTCTTTCCTCATTTTCACAAAGGTGTTCTTTGGGCTGCAGACTGGTGTATGAATTTGTCCTGTAACTATCAGTCTCTAAAACACAGTCTTTTGATGCTTTCCTGGGAGAAGCAGCAGAAGAAAAAATCCTCTGAAATTGGAGGTCCTGACCCTCTTTGATCATAGCTGATAGAGGCAAAGTACTTAGGTCTGACAAAAGTCCTCTAAGTGGTAGGCAAATATAATAGGAGTGCATTTAGTAGAATAGTCTGGAAAAATTGGGGTCAACCATGGATGTTATCTGTTCAAGATTTAATAGGAAAACATCTATTTTGTCCCTGAAAGGAAAAGGTAGTTACTGTCAATCTAATCTATGTTAAAATCATGAAAGAACTAAGGGGACTTAAAAAAAAAAAAAAAAAAAAAAAAAAAAAGGCCCNAAAAAAAAAAAAAGGTGCTCTAGTGAAGCTGTTCAGTGTGGCTGCTGGAACTTGTACATGCAAGAACAAGAAACCCTTCACCAGGAACATTCTAATGCTCCTGCAGCTCCTTCACAGTTGAGTCACTCAGGAAGAAGCAACCTCTTAGCACGCTGGCAGGTACAGACTGCAATGTCTCCATCCAAGAGAAGTGACTGTGTGTGGTGCTCTGTATATGAGCATATATGGCTGCACGCTAATAACAGCAAGAGGGCAATAAGCATAGTTTGTACCTTGAAGCACACGAAACAGTAAAAGGTCTACATGAATACAGTAAATGTGAAATTAAATCTGTAAACTGGTGAGACAAGAAGGCCTGTCACTTAACTTAGCTAAAACCCCTCAGGCTGGAAAGCAGTTCACCAGAACCAGAGAATCTCAATTTTCCACATGACAGGCTACCACCTCATTTATAATGATGTTTTAATCATGAGACATCCTTTCTTTTAAAGGGGAAGGGAAAAATTCCAAGTCCTAATGAACAAGGCTTACATTGAACAATTCTGTCACTTCTCCCTTCAGCTGACAGACACTGCTGGTGGATTGCAAAGTTTCATTTCAGAGAAAGTTTCCAGACAAATGTTTCAAATGTGGATTAGTGAAGAGTAGTCAGCTGTGATTATCCTCCAGTTCATTACAGCCATGCTCCTAACTCACAGTGCTGACATCCTGCTGCTGAAATGCATTTGAATGCCATCGAATTTGTCCTTCTTTTGTGGGAAAGGCAACGTCATCTGCAGCCTGGAGAAGAGATCCTTCCAGAATAGGTTGCATAAGGTTTTATTAACCTCTTTATGCAACAAGCCGTGGTACTGCAATTAGAAATTAAGAAAGCACTAAGAATGTTTTGTGTCATCCTTACTGTTTGAAGAAGGTGAGACTTTAACTTGGATTGACTATACATTCTTTCTTTCCCAAGCTGGGCTATTGCAAATGTTGACAAGGATGTGAAAGCAGTAAACTATGGGGTTTAGACAGCTTAAATATTCTAATCAGCCATGATAAAGGAAGTAGCACTGAAATCCTGCCAAATAATATTGGGGTACTACAGTAAGCAAAATGAGCTCTATGGTGTTGATACAGTGAGGGTATCAAAGGCATAGGGGTGGTTTTAAAACCTCATCCCAAAGCTTTACTAATGGCTACCTACATTTGTATGGCTCTAGTTATAACTACAGGAATATGCTCTTTCATTACTAGAGCTACTCTGTGAGGATTGTAAACCTAAGTGCTTGGAAGTTTAACCTGCAGCCCTCTACTGTTTGGGATGAGCTCTTTGAAATTAGTTTGCACAAAAAGATGGTAAGACAGCATTGTCTGCTTTTCTTCTTCTTGGATGTGGCACGGGTTTTACACACAGAGATTGTGCTACCAAGCCTAGATGTTTTAATCTGAACTGAAAGCTTGGGTAGCAGAGGCCACGCTGCAGCAGCACAGGGTCTGGAAGGGCTCTGCCTAGCCCTAAGTGGAGCCTCCATAGTGATTTACAAGTACTAAGTTCATCTTTTGCTCAACATTTACCCTGGTGCAAAATAAGGATGGCAGTCACAGGAGAGGCATGAGCAAATCTGTCAAAAGTGATTTTATTTCATACTTTCAGTTCTGAGTGATCAAATAAGCCACTCAGTATTGTCTCTCTGCTCTGATGGATGAATTCAGACAATGCTGCATGGAAACAGGATCGATTTTATGATGTACAAATCGTTCATATAGTTGCATGAACAGCCATGATAAAAATTTCAAAGGGCAGATCAACTGCTCACAGAACAACTTGTTAGGACTCCACTGGATTGCTTTCTTTCTTTGTTTCAGGTTGATCCCTTATCACTTTGGGACACAGAATCAGATAGTCTCTGATATCGCTGGAAATGTTCTTGCCCTAACTGTAAAAGTTCTCCTGCAGAGCCCTCATCTGAAAGATAGCTCACTTACTGTCCTCTGAATTTCCTTCCTTTGTGCCCAGGCAGCTGAGGTGCTGCCCTTCAGAAGATGTATGGCTGTGCTGCTCGGCACGGCGCTTACCTGGGGAGCTCAAACTGCTGCTTTGGCCATGAGTTGCTGGGTGCAGTTAAGATTTGCTCTAATGGCATTAAAACCTAAGGCACTGTCTGTAGCTGTTTCAGCAGTGTCAAGGCTGGAGGAACAGGAACGTGGTGCTGGCTGTCTCGTTCATTCATCCTTACTAAGGAAGTGCAGGTATTGACCCAAGATAGTGGGAAAACAAGCATATAAATACACCAAGGTGCCCATGAGACACATTCAGACAGCACTAGTTCTTGGAAAAATCCCTTTAAATTATAATGGAGAAGTATTTAGGTAGTGAAGGTCTCTAAAAAAAATAAAGTAAAATGAGTGGGTAATAAACCACTCTTTAGCCTGACTCTTTGAAATGCTGAGCCCATCACTAGCATGCAGGCTGGGTGCTGAGAGCATCTCAGATGATACCTTTCATTGCACAAGACTGGGCTAATAAGAATCCCAAAGCACTCTAGGGGTTGTTCAGCACAGACAAGAGAAGATTCTAGGAGGATCTCAGAGCTGCCTTCCAGTACCTGAAGGGATCCCACAGGAAGGTTGCAGAGGGACCTTGAGCAGCCAAAGCTAGTTGAGAGGTGTCCCTGCCCGTGGTGGGGAGGTTGGAGGAGATGACCTCTGAGAGCTCCCTTCCAACCTGAGCCATTCTAGGATTCTAGATTTTAAATAGTTTGAACACAAAGCAATATTTGAAGCAGACTAGCAGCTATTTTACCTTAAGTAGGTTATCTCTTCGGTGACCATCACTTAATGTTTAAGCTATTTTAAATATTTTTAGCATCCTTGTCCTTCTATTTATTTATTTATTTATTTAATATTTTATTCATTCCAGGGCAGATTGGCTGAGTTGAGAAAAGTAATATTTTTCTGTTTCTACAATAGGCATCTGGGAATTCCTCTAATCATTTCAATGAAAAAAAAAAATCTGATCCTTGCTTACCCATCTTTCTTCCTTGGGATCCGAAATGTGTTTTTAAACTTAAATCCTGGGGAAAGTGCATTTTAGCTAATGAGTGAGAAGGAATTACCAGAATTATGAGGAAGGGGAGAGCATAAAAATGAAAACTGATGATGCTGTAGAGAAGAACTTGTCCAGGCTAACTGTATTTGTAAAAGTGAGTTTTCATTCTGAAAGGCTGCAAAAATATTCAAATTTCAGTTCATCTTCAGTAAAATGAAATTTGAAAGTGTTTCCATTAAATGTAATTAGTAAATGCCACTTTGTCCTCCTAAAGCTGCCCTTAGGGTGTTTTTATGAGTCCAGACTGCATTCTAAATGTGACTGAATGCTGTAAGTTTTAACCAAAGTCAATTTAATGCATCCTCATAGAGCAGTGTGATGCAAACATAGACTCCAGCCCAACTAACTCTGTCTGCAAGGTCGTGCAAGTAGACTTTTACTCTTCCACAGCTCAAGACACAGCTGAATTTGGTGTCAGATGTTCTACAGGGAACACGAGAGATGAGCACTGACCTAGCAGTCATGCTGATCCCAGGCAGCAATCATGCTGCTCAGTAGTGGATTCTCTGTATTTTTTAATACCTTGTGATTCCCAGAGTGCTTCCTGGATGGTGTTCTGAGGCAGCTGTTGTGGTTTGGGGTTGGGTTGTAGCTGTTATAGATGGAGAGATTTGCCCATTTTCATAAGGGGCTGAAGAAAGAATCTAAAGTAGGAGCTGGAGGAGGGATTGTTTTGTGCCTGGGGGGGCTGTCTCTGGACTGAATTATACCAGTGATGCTGACTAATTTCATCTGTATACTGCACCCTCACTGACTTCTCTTTGGATGCCACAGAGAGAATTTCTGAGGTTCTGCTAACAGTGTAAATGTGAAAATACTTACAAATGCTGGTTGGGATGTACTGCTTTATATCCATCTGGTGCTCTTTGTCTAGTGTGTTGAATGGCCTGGACAAGACTTGAGTGGGATTTATAAACCTCCCAAAGCTGAATAAAAGATAGCTGAAATCCAAAGCTAAGGAGCTCAGATGCAGCCGGAACAGGAGGATCAGGTTCAAATGGATTTGCTGACAGCTTTTGGGTTCAATCTCCCACTCTTCACTGATGTGCAGCCTTAGGAAAGGCTGGGAGTGACCCAGGTTCACTTCAGCAGTTTTGCCAGACAGCTTAGAAGCTGACTAATTCAAGAGGTTGAGCAGCACCTCCAGAAGGTCTGTCAGATCTCAGGTGCACTGGCATGCCCTCCGTGTGCACCTCTCTCCTTTTCAATGAGGGAGAAGCACTGAGCTCCAGTTTTTCTCACCTAAGTGCCTAGAGGGCATTCTACTTTCATGAGTTTAGTTGGCTAAGAGTTTAGTGTTTGAACCTAAGGTCAGGTCCTTTGGTGGCAAGAGCTGAGTTAAAGGAAGCAGTGGTGTAACAGGTATGTCCCTACCTGGTCTGCTTCTGACCCCAACCTGAACCTGCTGCTTTGGTTCCCAGCCCTGACCTCATCCTGCCCTGTTACTATGGGCTTTCTGGACTAGGCTGTCTCTGGCCCTGACCTGAACTTGCAGTTCTGCATCCTGGCTGCTTGTTGGTAAGATCATTGTCTTATTATTGCCTTGTGCTCTGGGCTCACCTCCCCTTGTAGAGGAGCTGGCCCTTGCTGCTCCCTGACGTGCCTGAAGTTAGGCAGAATGAAGCTGGGACTTCATTTTGTAGAATCACAGAATTATAGAAGGGTCCTTTAAAGGTCCTCCAGTCCAACTCCTAGTGCAGTAAGAAGAGCATCTTCATCTAGGTCAGGTTGTTTAGAGCTTCATCCAACCAGATCTTGTGTGTCTCCAGGAATGGAGCCTCTGGGCATCAGAGGCACCTCCTGTCTGGGCAACCCCTTACAGTATTTCACCACCCTCATTCTGAAAATTTTCTTCCCAGTATCTAGCCTAAATCTCCCTCTTTTGGTTTAAAACCATTATGTCTTTTCCTGTTGTAACAGCCCCTGCCGAAATGGTTGTCCCCATTTTTCATATAGGCCCTTTCCAGTACTAAAAGGTCACAAAAAGGTCTCCTGGAGCCTTCTCTTCTCTAGGCTGAGCAAATTCATCTCTCTCAGCCTTTCTTCACAGCAGAGATATTCCAGCCCTTTGATCATTTTCTGTGGCCTCCTCTGGACCCACTCCAACAGGTTGATGTGCTGAAGCCTCCAGAGCTGGACACAGTATTGGGGGTCTCACAGTTTTCCTATCATTACTTGTCGGGACAGAGGACATTAGGCAAGAGTAGGTAAGTTTGAGACACTCAGATTCCATGCCAGTGCCTTGTTGGTAACCTCACTGTTACCCAGCCCTGCAAGAGTGCCATGCTCGTGCACACAGTGTGAGCAGTGGGCATGGGTGTGAAACTCAAGTGTCTGACCTGCTGGCAGCTCTCTTTACAAGCAGCACAGACGTTTAACAGAACTTGGATTAACTGTTTGCATTGGGGAGGCTGTGAGATGTACAAAATCTTTGCCTCTATGCCCAGGGTAAACTCAGTGCTTTAACCTGTTTTTCAGCTCAGTGATTTGTTCAAGGTCACATACTAATTGCTGGAGAACTAAATAAAGACTGCAGGAGTATCTGCCCTACCCAATACATCACACTCATTACTGGTTATTTTTCTACCCAGTGGCTGATGGCTCTGGGACACTGTGTCTGGCTGACTGAGTTATGACTTCTAGGGCTGCAGAAATTCATAAACGCTGAATGCTTCAACAAATAACTCCCAATCTAGAGAAATGGATGGCAAAGTATCCTTAACCTGCCCTTTCTTTATATAGAGTCTCAGATTTATTGCCAGTTTCATGATGATCTTGGCCAAGCTTAATTTTTTCGGTAGATAAAACTATGAGTTCATGATAGATTCCAAGAGTTTGGAAGTTAGGCTACTGCAATACAATGCAGACTTTTTTTTTTTTTTTTTAAAGCAAGTTCTGTGTAATGTGATTTATTGGCATGCTCCATAAAAAAACAAAAAACAAACCCATACAACAACATTTATCTGTTTCTTTACAGAGGACATATTGTGTAGGCTGTGAGAATTGTGTGTAGCTGATGTGACCTGAACATGATTGTTTTATTTGTTAATAAATGAA
>VWYK01105498.1:0-22466 GCA_013399775.1 Semnornis frantzii | reverse complement strand
TTGTAAAAAGTCCATTCCCAGCTCTACTGTAGCCCTCCCTAGTGGTTGGACTTGGTCTTAAAGATAGTTTCTAACCAAGATGAATCTATGGTTCCACTATTCTACAAGACTCTTTTCCAGAAAATAATAATTATTATTTTTGTGGAAAAATCCATAATACTTTTTTTTTCATCTCTAGCTGATCTTCTCAGTGGAAAAGTCCTTGACTAAGAGAAGGCTCTGGAAACCTGCTGAAGAGGAGGTCTCAGAAAGAGCAGCTCTTCAGATTTGTTCTTCTACAAAAAAGTATCCTTTCTGAGCAAGCTTTACTGATGGAGCATGCTACCCCCAACCTATTTTGTAGCTCTTTCTAACAATAAGTTGGGAGGAGAAAGATGTTTGAGTTCAGTTAGGCATGGATCAGTAAGTCAAAATGACTTTTCCTCATTAGGCACGATCCTCGTATCCTTGCTAAATTCCCATAATTTCTTCCTGTTAGGTGTGGTATCAAATCCTCCCTTTACAAGCCAGTTTCGATTTGCATAGATTGAAGAAAGCATCTGAAATACTGTAAAAATTCTCTAGCTTGCTGTAACATGGAAGTAGAGAAGTGGTGTGCATGTGGGACCTGTAGAAGTGCCGCAGAGCAATGTTGGGTCTGCTGAGGATTTCTCTCGAGGAGGAAAGCAAGATTTTTCCTTAGGTGAGAGGCACAACATGCAAATTGATGCCTTAGCAATTCTTCCTGTAGATCAATATCTACTGGTCTTAATGCATTTGTAGGAAATGGGACAGCACCACTGTGATAGTTGAAGTTTACAGTCAGATCTTTTCCCACTTTTTTACCCTAATGAGAGGTGAGAACTTTCTTCAGAGCATAAATTAGCTCAACAAAGAAGTGAAGGACAAAGTTAATTGAAAATTGTTTTTATTCAAGCTTTTTTTTTTTTGCCTTCCACTGAATCTTTTTCTTTAAGTAACAAAGAGTAGTTTGCCGAACCTATGATGTGCAAGATCCCAAGGTGAGCTCCTCATCCTGTGCGTTGCACACAGTTTTTAGTGCATGACAAGCCATGTTTCAAAAACTTCTCTCATTATAGAGCTATACAGCAATTAGTGTTGATGCTTTGCTTTTTTTTTTTTCTGCTCTCAGAGTTCAGCTAAACCAGCTGACTGGAAATACCAGAGTGCTCTGTCTGCCTCCTGGCTAGCTCTGAGCTGCACAGTAAATGTTAATATTCATATTCCACTTCTTGCTACTTCACCAAACCATGACTTGGAGAAGAACACCAAGGTAACTAATTGGGTGTCTGTAAGAGGGAAGAGTTGGTATGTGTTTGATCAGAAGTTACAACAGGCTGATAGTCACCAGGTTACTAAAAGATAAGACCCGGGGGTAACGGGGCTTGCAAGTATGCACACAAGCAGTAAGGAAAGATGGTATGTAATGGATTCCAAAATAAAGGAGGAGCTCTGTTCTCCTTTGTTCAGCCTTCTGGGACATCCTGGCCATATGTCACAGAATTCTGAACAGTGCTGTTCCCAGTGCGGGGACACCTACCTTAAGAAGATAAGTGCCTGCCAGCTCTTGCAATCTACGCAGCTCAAGAGTTTTGCTGGTCAGTTGGGTAGGGTGATTATAACCTGATCTTTGATCAGTAGAGTTAATTGGCATTCTTGGTCATGTACCTTTTGCTCTATGATTTTAGTATTTGAGCTATAAGCACTGTAGTTTCCAGTATAACTTTCTCTTCATGATTTTTGTATTTGAGCTATAAGAAAGTCTTGAAGCTGTACCCAGAGGGAAGTACCCATGTGTGCGTGCATTCCCTGGTCCCCAAAGAACCCACTGTAATAGTGTCTCACTTTTATAGTTGGTCTCTACACTACTTTTTTATTTCTGCGGATAATTAAATGAGAAAGATTTGNAGCACTGTAGTTTCCAGTATAACTTTCTCTTCATGATTTTTGTATTTGAGCTATAAGAAAGTCTTGAAGCTGTACCCAGAGGGAAGTACCCATGTGTGCGTGCATTCCCTGGTCCCCAAAGAACCCACTGTAATAGTGTCTCACTTTTATAGTTGGTCTCTACACTACTTTTTTATTTCTGCGGATAATTAAATGAGAAAGATTTGAACAGTGGGACTAGAGGAGCGGGACTGATCAGTGGACAGTGTTTGGTAGCTATTCAGAGATTCACAGGTGTTGGAAGGAACCCTCAAAAGTCATCTTGTCCAACCCTCTGGAGTGAGCAAGGACACCTCCAACTACATCAGGCTGCTCAGGCCCACTTCAAGTCTGATTTTGAATGTCTCCAGGGATGGGGCTTCAACCAGTATTTTACCAATGTAATTCAAAGTTATCCTGAAGCATTCTTAAAATAGAAAATATGGATAACTTCTGTGCTTAGTGTTGACAGTTTGCTCAAAATTATTTAGCAGTCGTTATGAATGTTCCAACTAAAGTATTTTCTGCTTCATCTCCTCTGGAGACTTTCAAAACCTGCCTGGATGCATTCCTATGTGATTCCTGATCTGGCAGAGGAGTTGGACTCCATCGTCTCTGGAGGTCCATTCCAACCCTTAACACTCTATGATTTATGGTCTAGAGACATGTTACATCCAGTTAGAATGGGGATACACGGGATACTTTTAATGTGAATTGACTTTCAGTAGACTGCATCCCTCTACAAGAATCCCTGGAGTAGCACTGCAATATTTTGGCTGTTTCTTAATGGATATATTCTGGACACACTGCTTTTAAGATTTAGCTTCAGAAACACATGTAGGTGGATTTTTATGCAGACCTTAAAACTCTGGAGTAACTGTTGAAACGTGTATTTCAATGATTTCCTGCATGATGCTATCCAACTGGAATTCTCTTTACTTTCCTCGAACATGTTCCTTGGACATCTGTCCTATGAAGAAAGTCTGAGAAAGTTGGACCTTTTTGGTCTTGAGAGGAAAAGGCTGGGAGGGAATCTTATCAATGTCCATAAATATCTGAGGGACGGGTGTCAAGATGAAGGTGCCAGGCTCTTTTCAGTGTTGTTCTGGGATAGGGCAAGGGACAGTGGGTACAAGCTGGAACCCAAAAAGTTCCACCTCAATGTGAGGAGAAGCTCCTTTGTTGTGAAGGGTGCTGGAGCCCTGAAGCAGCCCGCCCAGAGAAGTTGTGGGGTCTCCTCTGGAGTGATTTCAATCCCCCCTGGACGTGTTCTCATGTGACCTGCCCTGGGTGACCCTGCTTTGGCAGAGGGGTTGGACTCTCTAGAGGTCTCTTCCAACCCCTACCGTTCTATGATTCCTTAAGAGATTTTTGTGTTTTCACTGTTTTCACAGAATGGGTTAAATCGATGGTCAAAACAGATAGAAGACAGTGTTTTTCTGATCAATGGACAAGTTAGAGGCGATGATACAGAACTGCTGGAAGGACAGGTGAGTACTGGACAGTTTCTTTGTGTAGTTACAATCTGGTGTGATAAAGCACTGCCTGGGACATCTTCTGTACGATATTTATTAATCTAACTGACCTGTTTTAGGTAACTAGCATGCATCCACAGTGAGGAGACTTGATTCAGAAAGATGTATTTTTTTCCCTGTTTCATGACACAAACAATTTTTTTCCCCTCAGAAAAAGTCAAAAGGAGCTACTCAGTCTGGCACTCATTTTTTTGATGTCAAGGTTCTGACACAACTGGTGAGTATTTAATGGCTTGTAATGTATAACTGCGCTGTTATAAAGTGGAATTAAAAAATAAAATGACATTCTGAATTATTATCTAGAAATCCAGCTTGCTTTATCCTAGAGTTTGTTTTTTTTCTTTTGTGTGTATTGACTGTGAAATTGCTTGTAGAATATCAGTGTATTTCATGTCTTCAGAAATTCTTGTGGCATGCCCAAAGAAGGGCAGCGAAGCTGGTGAAGGATCTAGAGCACAACTCTTGTGAGGAGCAGCTGAAGGAACTGGGTTTGTTTAGCCTGGAGAAGAGATGGTTGAGGGGAGACCCTCTCACTCTCTACAGCTCCCTGAAAGGAAATTGGAGGCAGATGGTGGTTACTCTCCTCTCCCTAATAAGTGATAGGACAAGAGGAAATCATCTCAAGTTGCACCAGGGAAGGTTTAGGTTGGACATCAGGAATGATTTCTTCAGTGAAAGAGTCATTAAGACCTGCACCAGGCTGCCCAGGACAGTGGTAGAGACACCATCCTTGGAAGTTTTAAAAAAAACTCTGTATGTGTGCTGAGGTACATGATGTAGTGGTGACCTGGCAGTGCTGTGTTAACACTTGGACTGGATGATCTTGGAGGTCTTTTCCAACCTTAATGATTCTGTGTGTCTTGTGATAACCATGTTGTCTCAGAATTGGTCAGTATAGCTGCAGATTAAATAATGAAAACTGGTTCTGTAGAAATGAAGTCCTGAAGACTAATTAATTTAACAGTAGGATTCCTGTATGTACCTGTGTATGGTGATTTCAAGTAGATATTACATCACAGAATGGTCTGGGCCAGAAGGCACCTCTAGAGGTTACCTGGTCTGGCCTCCCTGCAGTCATCAGGGACATCCCTACTAGATCAGGTCACCCAGGGCCCCATCAAGCCTCTCCTTAAATGTCTCCAGGGAAGGGGCCTCAACCACCTCCCTGGACAACCTGTTCTAGTGCTCCACTACCCTCATAGTAAAGAACTTGTTCCTGATATCCAATCTAAATCTGCTCTTCTCAAGCTTGAACCCATTGCCCCTTGTCCTGTCACTGCAGGCCTTTGTAAACAGCTTCTCTCCATCCTTGCTGTAGGCCCCCTTCAGGTACTGGAAGGCTGCTATTAGATCCCTCCAGAACCTCCTCCTCTTCAGACTGAACAACCCCAGCTCCCTCAGCCGATCCTCATAGCAGAGGTGCTCCAACCCCCTGGTCACTTTTGTGGCCCCCTTCTGGACCTGCACCATCAGGTCCATGTCCTTTCTATAATGAGAGCTCCAGAACTGGATGTGGTACACCAAGTGAGGTCTCGCCAGAGCAGAATAAAGTGGCAGAATCACCTCTCTGGATCTGCTGGCCGCACTTCTTTTGATGTAGCCCAGGATATGATTTGCCTTCTGGGCTGCAACCATACTGAAGTTCAGAATCACCTCCATGGCTAGCTATGGACATCTACTTGAATGCTCTCATCAGAATTTCACTCACTGGTTCTGGGTTAAGGGACAGATCTTATGGAGCTGAATCGTAAGTTGGAGCTGTCAGATCTGTGTCAGGAGTTTTCTCCCTACCAGAGGCAATGCTGACTTGAACCCTGAATGAGGTGTCCCAGTCTAGGTCTTGAAGTCCAGATGTGTCCAGGCCTCTTTCAGAGCACAGGCCCTCCCAGTTGATCAGGTAGTTCTTGGGTTCTCTGCAGATATTTTTAGTAGAACTATTTTAGATACCCATAAAATGTAGTTTTGAAGACTTGGTTTTTAGAATTACATTTTAAAGACTCAGCTTCTTTTGTTGTGTTTTTCCATTGGTTAATTGCCTCAGAGTAAGGGAAACTTCTAGGTTTGGCAGAAGGAGTTTATGTGGTTCATGTGGCAGTTACGCATCCCTGTGTTTCCAGGTGTTGTCTTGAAGTGCCTCACAACACACTCACTGTTCTGATTATAAGGGGAAATATTTCTAGGTGACAGTCTGATGCCACTCTGAATGTGACCACATGTATAATTTGGTGCTGACTGATGAGATGACTCTTAAGACACCTTAAATTATCCTGACTATACAGTAAACAGACAGACTTCATTGTATAAAACACAAAATCATACAAAGATTTCTAGATGGTAATGTTAAGGCACAAGCTGCTTGCCTGGAAGTCTTATAGACACTATTATTTAAATATCAAGAAATGGAATGCCTGGAAAATATATACAGTTTCCATAATGGAAAAGGAAATATCTCATTTTTGGTCCTAAATAACAAAACAAAAATAAATTAGATTTATAAATAATGAGGAAAACAAGTTTTATGTAAACATCTGAAGGTATGCTATGAATTTCCCAGTTCTGTTTTCTGTTACTTGTGCTGCCAAGTGCCTTGGTAACAAACCTATTTCTTTTGCAGTCCCAAGGTTCAAGTCATAGATCAACAGCTGCAGTCCAGATCTGTAGTGGTTCCATAAATCTCAAAGGTGCTGTGAAATGCAGAGCCTACATGCATAACAACAAGCCTAAAGTTAAAGAAGCTGTTCAGGTAGTGAAAAGATTGTAGTTCATAAAAGGATTGTCTGAAATCCATGATATTTGCCTGGTTCTACTTTGCTGAAATGCCATGATCTAAACTGGGGTCATGTTGTTTGCCTCCTTGAAAGACACAAGGATTGTGTTAGGAAACATCTATGTGTGAGGTGGATTCAGTTCCCTTTTCCCTTCTTGAAGGTGTGTTTCCTGTTGCTAAGACTGTTCTCTGATGACTTTACACCAGAATTTACAGAACAAATTTACCTGATTTACACCAGAACTGCCCAAGTGATTAGGCTATGATGAATTTTCTTTAACTAAGAAATGATCCCAAGCTTTATTTTTCTATCTGTAGAGGGAAAATACAGATCTATTTGTTCGAAGGTTGTTTTTTTTTCCCCCTTGCCTAAATAACGCTTGTCATTATTTTTGCTTGTTTTTAATGGTAATATCTAGAAGTTGTTGGTTCTTATTCTAACACTAGTAAAATTTTCTGCAACTTTCCTTGTTTTAAGATTTTATTTTTTAATTTTAATTTCTTTGATGTTAACTTCCCATTATTAGATTTTTAAGATTCTTTTTAGAGTTTCTGTTTTCTGGGGGAAGAATCTATCATCATGAATGAAACTTATGAGGGCTTTCTTTTTCGCTTTTGCGCTAGTCATAAGTTTTCAAAAGGTTTTTCTATTACTGTTTCCACTTCTGTCCTTGCAGGCTTTGAAGAGAGACATCATAAACACCTTGTGTGATCGGTGTGAAATACTGTTTGAAGATCTCATTATAAATGAAGCACCTCACAAAAAAAGTAGGCATTAAAAAACCTGAACAGCTGACGCTGGCAGTGAATTGTGGTGGTCGTAGACAATTCTGCTGGTCTACTCAAGTTCCAGTGTGGTTAGAGCAAAATAAAAAGCAACAGAGTTCAGGAAGAAGTTTCAGTACAAGGGTGATGAAACTTTGGAACAGGTTGCCCAGGGAGGTTACGGATGCCCCCTCCCTGGAGGTGCTCAAGGCTAAGTTGGATGAAGCCTTGTGCAGCCAAGTCTAGTTGACAGGTGTCCTTGCCCATGGTGGCAAGGTTGGAGTAGGTGATCTCTGAGGTCCCTTCCAACCAAAGCCACTCTATTGTTCTAGTTGTTGTATTGTTTTGTTTTCTTTTAAATATAATTAATATTAAATTAATATTTTGTAAAAAATATCTATAATTATATATTAATAACTTCATTATAATTAATCGATTTAATTAGAATCTATTTGAAGCAAGGTATTACTTGAAACACCAATTCGAAGGTTTTAAAGGACTTTGAAAAGATACCACCTTTGGTAGTGATTTTAGGCAAAACAAGAAATTTTGGGCAAAACAGGTTGATTGTTGAGGACAAACGATTCATGTTCACAATCAGAATTTTCTCCAGGATAAGGTAGTTGGTTCATTCTGTAGTTGGCCACCTTGATCCAGCCTACGTGATGTGAGCGTACTGTTCTCAAGCGCATGCAGTTTGCAATTACCACTGCAGGTGGCACCCCTGCTACGTGGCTCTCTGGCACAAAGCAACCAGATGCCTGCAGCCCTTGGTGGTGGAGAAATGTGCTGCTCTCTTATCGGCAACCTTTCCCAGAGTTGTTTTGCTAGTCGTTCTAACACGAGAAAAATCTATTGAACATTTATCATCTATTTATCGTCTGTTTTGGAGGTCACTGTGGTATTTCTGGAGCAACTAATGTGAGAGTATAGATCACTATAACAGCAGCCAAAACTCGGGTAAAGCACTAACAGCTAAACGAGCCTGAAAGCAGGATTGCAGGATTTTTACATGGAACCTTTGAGCAGTTCTTTTGCAATAGCTTTATCTTATGAGCAGAGATTAACAAGGAATCTTATCATAACTGGCAAGGTTTTTATTTGGCTGTTTTGTTTTATTGGGGTTTTTTTCTCCCTCTTTCCTTTAGATTTTGAACGGGCATATCATGTCTTACCCCAAAGACTGTTTGTCCCCATTGCTGGATCCAGTGTGATGCTGAGTGATTATAAGTTTGGTGATGAGGCCACTGAAGAGATTCAGGAACGGTTTGTTGAGATGTTGGATCAGTCTGTTCAAACCAAAGATATCCATATAGCTGAGGACATAAGCACAGGTAAATACAGCATCCAAGAACCAGCACAGGCTGCACCAGTGGCTGGAAAGTTGCCTGGTGGAAAAGTACCTGGTAGTGTTGGTTGACGCCTGTCTGAAAATGAGCCAGCAGTGTGCTCTGGTGGCCAAGAAGGCTAAACAGCATCCTGGCCTGGATCAGCAATAGTGTGACCAGCAGGACCAGGGCAGAGATTGTCCCCCTGTACATGGCACTGGTGAGGCCACATCTTGAATAATGGGTTCAGGTTTGGGCCCCTCACTACAAGACATTGAAGGGCTGGAGCATGTCCGGAGAAGGGCAACAAAACTGATAAAAGGTCTGGTGAGGAGCAGCTGAGGGAACTGGGCTTGTTTAGTCCAAAGAAAATGAGGCCGAGGGCAGACCTCATTGCTCTCTACGACTCCCTGAAAGGAAGTTGCAGTGAGGTGGGGATCGGTCTCTTCTCTCTAGTATCAGGTGATAGAATGAGAGGAAGTGGCCTCATATTGCATTAGGGGAGGTTTAAGTTAGATATTAGGAGAAATTAATGGTCAAAGATTGGAACAGGTGGTGGAGTCACCATCCCCGGAGATGTTCAAGAAACATGCACATGCCACTTGGGGTGGCATCAGGTCAGTGGTTAGACTTGATGACCTTAAAGGTCTTTTCCAACCCAAACAAGTCTTATGTTTCTGTGATTCTATGGTTTGTGATTCACAGTATTGACTAATGGCATAGGCCAGCTTTACCCCCATACAGATATGCTTCAAGTTGGTCTGCCATACATCAAACTTTAAGGGTTTATATCAGTCTAATTACACTTTAAATATGTTTATAAACATTAGTAAGGCTTTGTGCAGTCTTTGTATTTGACTTCAACAGACTTCTTTCTCTTCTATCAAACCTTCTGCTCTTCCACAGTGTTACTTCTCCAGCCATGGTTACAGCTCTTAAACTGTGGTAGATACCTAAACATACAGTTTGGAACATTGGAACATTGCCCTGCACATGAATTATGGGTGACTATTGAGTCATAGAACTTCTGAGGTTGGAAGACACCTTTGACATCAAGTCCAACTGCTCATCCAAAGCTCATGACCCCACCACTACTGCTAAGCTAATATCACTAAACCACACCCCTCATCATCACATCCACACAACTTTTAAATACCTCCAGGGACTCCGCCACCTTTCTGGGAATCCTATTCCAGGCTTTGTTAACCTTTCTGTGAAGAAACATTATCTAATATCAATCAGAGCCTCCCTGGCACAACTTGAGGTAGTTTCTTCTCATCCTGTCACTTGTTGCATGTGAGAAGAGACTGAGGACTCTCACACACCTCGCTCCAACCTCCTTTTGAGGGAGCCGTAGAAGGCAGTAAGGTGTCCTCCCAGCCTCTTCCTCTGAAGGCTAAACAGTCCCAGGTTGCCCAGTCATTTGTCATAAGACTTTTGCTCAAGGCCACTCACCAGCTCTGTTGCCCTTCTCTGAACACACTCCAGCACCTCAGTGTCCTTGGAGTGAGGCGCCCAAAACTGAATCCAGAACTAGAAGTGTGAGTCCTATATTGGTGCACAAGGTGTAAGGAAAACCTGTAAAGCTTTGTCTTCTGGCTACTTTTTCAGTAGTTCCACTGAGCTAGTTTAAGAGTTGAGTCCTGCTTAGAATGAGAAGTTGAGACCTTTAGTCAAATCTACATTTCTTCCACTAAATATTATAAAACAGATACATAATCTTGTGTATCTTTTGGGAAGATCTCATGCTAAAACCTGTCTCTCTAAAACTAAAAAGTACCTTTCTTTGTGCTGAGTGTTTGGATGTATTGTGTGAAACACAGTGCCCAAACCTGAAATTTTGTGATTCACCCTAAGTGGAAAGAAAATTGACAGAGCTTTTCATTTTCTACTGAATATCTTTTAAGTCTGTGATCTGATTGCAAAACTTTTCTGTTCCTTTTAATACAGATATTTTGCCATAATCCAGTTATTGAATGTCTTTTTCTGAGTATTTCTGGTTTATAATGTTTTCTGTTGCCTTTTTGCCCCATACTTTGATTTCAATGTAAGAGTCAAATGCATCTAAGAATACTTTGCAATCTTATGAAAAACATTTCTTTCCTTTTTCTCCCCATCCATGTGAATATGAGCTGCAGGTTATAGTTTTATAATATCATTTCAAAAACAAATTACAATAATTCTCAGCTAGGAACTTGTGACACTTTTTGGCATTTGGAGACAGAAAGATTGAGGATGTAGCTACGAGTTTGCTGTGCAGGGTGAACTGTAATGACTTCACCTAGTTGTTTACTGAGACACTTAGACACCAGCCACAAATTCTTGTGCCTTTCTACAGTAATCAGTGTTCCCAAGTTTTACCTACACCTGTTAGCAGGGAATCTGACTCATTATGTCAAGAAGTAAAAGCTCAAGAAAAACAGGAAAGCCAATAAAAATCACTCTTGCATTATAAGAGTAATAATCTTAAAGTTAATTATTACTGAGCTTTAAGGAATTAATGTAACTTAGGGAAGCAAATTAATGTTGTTGTAGCAGTGGAGGTAGGTGTGGAAGGGAGAGGGAAGATGATTCAGTTTACTTTTATTGCTCATGTAAGGATGTGTGATCTGGAGGTTGGAAGGATGGAGTTAAAAACTTTCAGGCTGAATAAGCGGAAAAAGAACTGGTCTGAAACCAGACTAACAATCATGGAAGGTCCCTCAGACTAAAGGATGGGAGGGTAAAATAATCATCAACAAGACAGAGTAATTAAGAGCAGTGTCTAGAGAATGAAATGCTGTCAGCTTCTGAGCTAGCGCCTTAACACAAACAGAGACAGATTTGGACAGAGATCAAGCCATGAAGTGTTTCTCCCATAACCTGTGGAGGTTTTAATATTAAAATCCCCCTCTCTAGGAGGAGGGTTTCCATGTCATTGTAGGACCCTCTTAGTGTAGTGAACCGGTTAATGGGTGGAGCACAGAGATTGATATGATGTACAGTCATAGCTAATTTATGATATGCACCGTATATAAACTGCTGTTGTTTGAGCTCATGGGGACTGGATTTGTGATTTATCATCCAGCACCTGATTCTGCAGCACTGAAACAAACCAATCGTCTCAACTCTGTGTCAGTTGCATTCATATACCAGGGAAAGAACCCTTTTTTGGGACTACAGAGGTAAGAAGAAATCACAATTAAATGATCAGGAACACATCACAAAGATTTGATGCCATTAGTGTATGCAAAATGATGTCCAGATAGCTCAAGAAATGAGTTTGTGTTCTTGTTACAGAGTTATTGTAGAACTATAGAAGAGCTTAGGTTGGAAAAGACCTCACAAATCATCTGCTTCAACCCCCTGCAATGGGCAGGGACACCTCAGCTAGACTCGATCGCTCAAGGCTTCATTCAACCTGACATTGAACACCTCCACAACCTCTCTGGGCAACCCGTTCCAGAGTCCCACCACCCTCATAATGAAGAACTTCTTCCTAAAATCCAGTCTAAACCTACTCTCCCTTAGCGTCAAACCATTCCTCCTTGTCCTGTCTCTAGACACCTTATGGAAAGTCCTCCACAGCCTTCCTGTTACAATCCTTTCAGGTATTGGAAAGCAGCTCTAAGGTCTCTCCAGAGTCTTCTCCTCTCCAGGCTTAACAACCGCAACTCCCTCAGCCTACCTCATAGCAGAGGTGCTCCAGCCTTCAGATCATCCTTGTGGCCCTCCTCTGGGGATTGTTTTTCCTGTCAAACCAGTATAAATTAAAAGAAATGTGTAGCAGAGGAGAGGGGGGGAAAAGAAAAGAGAGAATTTGGGAATAAACTAAGAGACTGGCCTTGTTGCTGTCAACACCGTGAAGTATGTCTGTAGACTGGGCTCTATAGTGATGATAATCATAATGCTATCAGCACAGTAGTAATGGATTCAGGTACTGATTATTACAGCTTTAACTTCTGACTTATTTATACACCTTTATTAAGGCCATTTTAGGAATTAGGCTTGTTAACTGTGTAAGAAAAGTGTTCTGCCTTGTAAGGAAATTTTGCAATTGGGTTTTGATTGGCACTTTGATATGACGTGTCTTCTATGAGTATTGTCTTTAGATACTGCTCTTAATTCCTGTGTCATCTTCCTGATCATTCTAATCTTCAAGGACTTCCCATCCTTTAGTCTTAGGGACCTTCTGTTCTTGTTAGCTTGGTTTCAGACCTGTTTATTATAAGCTTGATCAGCCCAAAAGTTACCTTCCTCATTCCATTGTTGTATTGCTGTAAACATGTTTGTGTGACATAATGAACGTTTGGGGTTTCCCCTGTGTAAAGACTTTCTCAGTGCACCATGCCAATTTGAAAAGCATTTGTTGATCTCAAAGTGTAGTACTATCTTTATCAATAATAATAATTCATTATTCAGTAATGGCATAAAAATTGGTTTGTAGTGAATTATGAAATCATCCTTTCTATTTGTAGCCCCAGTCCTGTGGTCTCAGGCATGAAACTTGAATTAACTGGAAATCCTATCTGTTAGGGAGAGCTTGCTGATAAAAGGAATTGTTTAACAGTCAAAACTGTGGCTTCTGAAGTAATTTCTTTCATGTTGTTCTTTAAGATATGCACTTGAGAAGAACAGCCTCTAATCAGCATAGCCAAAATAACTATTTTTAAGCAGCTTTTAGTCAAAATATATGAAATAAAGGTATTTTGAGAAGGTCAGTTTGGTGTGCTTGCCTAGTACAGCCTCTGCTGCTATCTAGTTCTGCAGTTTTCTTCTCTTCATCCCTCATAAACTCTCCAGGGGGGTCACTACTGGGTCATACTTTCAAACTGTTACATGGAAACCAGAAAGTAAAAAGGGACCTACTTATAACTGAACAATATAAACAGCTCTAAGGCTGTATTTTCGAGGTATTTAGTGCTTTAATGCAAGCAATTGAAAGCTCTGCATTTCTGATTGGCTTTACTAAATCTCTGCTTCTCCTGGGTGCAGGGGATGGGGCGTTAAATACCATGAGTGGATAAACATAAATGAAGCCTCAGTAGTGGTAATCACTGCCCCATCTTTGTTAGCAAATTGAAGAATTAATGAAGAGCTAAAGAGTCATAAAATGGATATTAGAAGGCAGCTGCTTTTGAAACTCTGTGATTTATGCTACAACTGCTTCACACGCAAGTCTTCCATAACTTCATAGCATAAATGCCTTCGGCAACTAAATAGCTGAAGGGCGTTTCTTTCTTTTTGCTCCTCTTTCTTTTCTTTTTCTTGCCCCTGAGCAAGGCAGCGTGGCCCCTTGATGTGCAACTTCAAAAGTTCCTTTCAGAACAGTGCCGCAGTTCTGAAGGAGTGCAAAGAAACTTAGAGGGCATAGACTCTCCTACTTGCTCATCAGCACTAAAGCAGAGAGAAACCTGATGGATCTGGACTTCAAATGTGCCCCAGGAAATGTGATTAGCTGCTCTAAAAGTTATCTTTTATTTTAATGAATTGACAGCTGTGGTAGTTCAGAGAGAATGTGGGGCTCTTCCCATGCTAGTACTTAGTTTAAAAGCAACAGAATATTTCTGCTCATATTTTAGACACAAGGGTGTGTTTTCCTTTGCACAGAAAAAAATAGTGCCGAAAATCATTATGAACCAGTGGGCTTCAAAGATACTTGATAATTTCCCTTCAGAAGAGCACTGCTGGCACTGAAACATTGTGTCCTTTTTCTTTTTTACGTGCATGTGCAGCTTGCAGAAATCTCAAAGCAACATTTATGCTGAGTGTATGCATATGGATGTGTGTGTGTATAGATATCAGTCCTGCGAAGTTTTGTGCTGGACAGTTATTAACTGCTCTGCTGCAATACATCCTGTACAAAGGCAGTGAGCTCAGGGATAGAAATGGCTAAAGACAGGTTCTAGATGTCTAGTTCCCGTGCTTTTCTGTAGCAACAGGTCTTGTGCAAGTTTGACTTCAGAAGGTTTTGAAGACAATCGTGCTCATGACTCATTTTAGATGCCAGAAACAACTTTTCTGATCACACAAGTAGATTATACATATAATCCACTGCTAATGATACGATATAGAGAAAGTAGTTTTCCATGAATCATTTTCATATGAATCACCCAACGGATGTGCCTGATTACTCAACCATATAATTTGTAATTTATAGGTGATTGACAACCCCACTCTGGAAATGGGAATTCTGGTTTTATTTAGATCAGTATTCCATGGAACTGCTAGAACTGGATAGCTGGTCTGATATGCATTTTTCTTCTTCATCTTCTGAGCAAGAAGGGTCTGTTAGGTTTTTTTTTGCAGCATGCCTATTCTGTTCTTTCTGAAGGCATCCAGACTTCACTACAGCAGCACAATTTTTTTTTTTCCCCCCATGCTTCACTTATCCAGAAGATGTCTGCTGCAGTAGTAGCTACTGAATTGTAATCAGAACTTTTGACAAGTGGCACCATAGCAAACTCTTCTGAGAACAGGAGTGCACATTTGTCGTGGGTTTAAAGAGCCGACAGAGTAAAGCTCTCAAATGAATTGGAGAAAAAAACACAGAATCGTATTTGGAGAGAATTGCAGATAGAAATTACAAGGCAGACACAGAATCCATAAGCGAGCCCCCTTGAATTTTCCCCCATCCCAAAACTAAATCTATCATCCCCAGTGCTCTAGTCCTCCCCCCCTCATGCTTCTGCGATCCAAGAGGCCTAAACACAGCCTCTGGATGCCCCAGCCAGGCCTATTCTTACATGTTCGTCCTGATAACGCAGCTCCTGCCTGCAGAAGGCTGGAGGGGGAGGCTGGCCTTGCCGTGAGCTTATGAAGAAATAGCAGAATTGTGGGACTGAATAACAATCTTCAAGTCCCAAGAGGACTTTCTTAACCCCATAATTCCCAACCTGGGACAACATTGAAAGCCTCCAACCCACCACTGTGAAGTATCCTTATCACTGAACAGCTAGTCCAAGCTAGTGCTTGCTCTGAGGGCCAAAGGAACAAGTTCAGCTAGAGGACTCAAGATTAATCCCCTTCGTTCTCTCCTCCCCCTCTCTAACAAGCTGGATATAGCCAAGTGATTAGAGAAATCTTTGGAAAGGAAATAGAAATGGGCTTGAATCCCCTCGGCCTGGAAATAGAGTCAAGCTCTCTCATCCTGGCTGAGCAGTCTGAGGATTTAGTAATTGTTCCAGAGGGGAATGTGTCCTCTGTGCCTGCTTTTGGAAGATTTTAGTCCCTTTTTTTAGGGAATCTCCAGAAAGGAATTTCTGTACTTGGAAAAAAATAATAATCAGAAAACACTTATGGCTGTTGGGTAGGAAGATGATACTGGGCTGGCCCATGTTTTTAGTGACAGTAGGTTTTCCATGTAGCCTGAACTGTGAAGGGAACACTGTGATCTTGGAAGGTAGTTAAAGGTTCATGTTGGTGGTTCCCTTGCAGCATAGTGAGAGTCTTCTCAGAATTATGTAGAGGGGATTGAATATGTTTCTCTGGAAGCAGGGGATGGAAAATGAATCTCGGAACTCTTCCAAATTATTCTTCCTTGGACAAGGAACTCTTCTGAAATACATTTCCAAATGCATTTTTTTCTCTTTGTTCTTTAAGCCACATGATACAATTTAGCACTGTGCTGTTCCTACTGTACCATTTCTACTGCAGTAAACTTCTACCATTCTACCATAAATGCACTGTATAAAGATGCTGTGACATTCTTGGCGTTAACTCAGCTGTAAAGCACAACTGTTGGCTTTTCACCTGGTATTTACTTCTTCACTTGGTTTCCCTGCAGTTGATATTTGTCCAGTTCCTGACCACATGGATGCCCCACAACCTCAACAACTGACAAAAGCAACGTTGCTGTTGAAGCTTCAACAGAATATGGGTATGTGACTTCCCTGACTTTAGCCATGGGAACCCAGGAGCTTTACTGGGCCCTTTTAGTACTGTTAGCTGCCACAGCATTAATGATAAACTGGTAAGATCAATACAATGCTGTCCTAAAACAGTTCCCCATTTCAGTACTGTAGGTGCAGGGTGTTCCTGGGGAAGGAAGGACCACAGCCTGCTGCTGGAACAAAAGCAATGTTTGCATTCGTTCAGCCTTCAAGGCAATACAGAAGGTTCATGTGGCTTTATTTATTTTTCGAGGAGCCACCATTTCTACAATTCCATGCTTCAAAAAGTCAGACTGTTGAATGGCTTTGTCAAGCAGTCATCCATAAATCAAATGGTGACTCACTAGCCTGCTTCCAAAGCTGACAAATACATTTAGGCTTGGGTGCTCATTGTCAGCCTCAATAATTCAGGGCACACCAGCCCTGCCAGATTTTCTGTCAAATACAACCTCCCTACGATGCTCCTTCATCCAGCTCTTAGTACAGTTTCGTCTGCACTTAGTACAGTTCTTTTTTTGCTGTGAGTTCTGACTGTCTTTTAATATTAAAATATATTTATACTTTAGTTAAAACAGTAACTTCTGTTTTCAGAAATAGAAATCTGTTAACTGGAAGATAAAGAGAAGGAGCAGTAAATATGTTTGCTTTGATGTAAAAATGTTTTCCCTTGGCTCATCACTCAGATGTTTTGGGATTTTTCATAGAACCACAACATCACTTCAGTTTTAAAAGACCTGTAAGACCATTGAGCCCAACCGTTGTCTAACTCTGCCAAGTCTGGTGCTAAACCACGTTACTCAGCATCACATCTCCACTGCTCTGAAACACCTCCAGGGATGGAGATTCAGCCACCTGCCTGTGCATCCTGTTCTAGTGTTTGAGAATCCTTTCAGTGAAGAAATGTCTTCTAATATCCAAGCTAAATCTCCCCTAATGCAACTTGAAGCTGTTTCCTCTTGTTTTATCACTTACGAGGAAGAAGAGACCAACCCCCACCTGGGTCCAGCCTCCTTTAAGTGAGTGCAGAGAGAGCCAGAAAGTCTCTCCTCAGCCTCCTTCTCTTCAGGCTAAACAACACAGTTCTCCCATTTGCTCATCATAAGGCCTGTGCTCCAAATCTGTTTTGTATGTTATCTTCTCAATTGTGTTAGTACCAAGGATGTCAGTCTCTGGTTAGAAATGTCAGGTGAAGCTTTTATAACTTAGTTATCTGGCAGAGTAACTTTAGAGTTAGGCTTAACAGTGGTAGGTAGTTGTTGAGGTGGCTCTTTTTGTTTCTCTTTCTGCTTGTCGTTTCCCTTGACCCTGCCCTCCACACCCTAGGTGCCGCTGACTGTGCTGCCCTCACTGAAGGCCTTTCCTTTGTTGTTCTAGGTGTGGTAATAGGAGCTGCTGTTGCAGTCTTCGCATCGATCTTCGCCTTCAATTACTTCAGTGATTAAACTCTAGCGACGAGAGCTTCATGGGAGTGTTGGCCAGTTACAAGATGGAAACCTCTGAGTTTAATACATTTATAATTAAAAATAGTTGCCTAAATGTCACCAGTTAGATGTGCAATCGAAATTGTAATGATAGGTTCAGTTACCTTTGTTCCAGCATGCACTTGCTATATCATGTAGAATCATGCAGGTACAGTATCAAGTGAATCAGGTTTACAGGAAACTAACTCTGTATAAACTAACCCCAAGAAAGAACCCCTAAACAACTGTAGAACCTTAATTTTCTTCCTCTTGCTGGTTTAATGTCAAATGCTACTACTGGTGATTTTCAGAACTAGCATAGTTATCCAGTAGGACAATTCTTGCTTTAAAGATTCTGTTGCTTAAAGAAATTAAATTCATGGGTGCAAAATTAGATGTAATGAAGGCAACATTTCACAACAGGCATTGTTTTAGATAATAGTGGGTATTAATAGCACAATAGATAAACAAATAGCTTCTAGTAGTTTTAAGCCTAGGGCTTCATCCTGCAAATGCCTGGGTTCAAGACCTGAAGAGGACAGGAATCAATAAAATGGATAGAGCTTCTCAGCTGTGTATATGCTGCCTTTTACTCAGCGACTCTTGATGAGGATTTCTGTATCCAGCTCTGATCCAGTGGCTGTTCTCTTGGCTTATAAAGCATTTCAGATCTTAATTATTTAAAGCCAGTTGACAGGACCTTGAGCAAGCTGCTCTAGTACAAGGTGTACCTGCCTGTGCTATGGCAGAGAGGTTGGGAACAGATTATCTTTAATGTCCCTTCCAGCCCTAACTATTCTATGATACTTTAGCAGCAGCTCCCTTTGGCAGCCCTTTTGGACTATCTTGAATATATACACGGAGGTTGTTCAGATAGTTTGTTAATCACTGCAAAAGGACAGCTTTGCATTAGAATCATAGTATTATTTGAATTAGGAAAGACCTTTAAGATCATCAAGTCCAACCATTATGAGATACTCTTTAGATTAGATTAAGTCATTCAGGTTTGAAAAGACTTTTAAGATCGTCAAGTCCAACTGTAACCCAGCTACCAGGTCCACTAAGCTATACCCTGAAGCACCACAGCTACAGCTTCTTGAACACCTCCAGGGATGGTGACTCTATCCCCTGCCTGGGCAGCCTCTTCCAATGCCTGACCACTCTTTCAGGAATGAAATTTTTCATAATGTTCAACCTAAACCTCCTCAGGCACAACTTAAGTCCGTTTTCTCTCATTCTATCACTGGTTACTTGAGAGAAGAGACCTGCACTGGCCTCACTTTTAACCTCCTTTCAGGGAGTTGCCATGAGGAGAGCAGAGGAAGAAAAGAATTCTAGTAAGGTTAATAAAGATAATTCATACGTGATATGTGATGTTTATAGGGATCTGAACTACACTAGAGACGAATTCCATATTTTGGGGTGTTTTATTACTACTGCAAATTGCTTTTTTCTATAAAGACACTGGAACAGTAAGAAACAGTATCAAGGCTTTGGTTCTAAAGCATAATGAAAGATGTCCTGGGATGCTTTCAATAAAAGACAGCTATGAGAAAGGTGTCATCTGTGTGTTCTGTTGTCACACATTTGGAAAGAGCTGCTTTTAGTATAGGGGGCTGATGAAATTGAGAGTAGCCATGCAGAAAAGGACTTGGGAATTCTGATGGATGAGAAGCTGGACATCAGCCAACAGTGTGTGCTTGCAGCCCAGAAGGCCAATGGCATCCCTGGGCTGCATCAAAAGAAATGTGGCCAGCAGGTGAAGAGAGAGGTGATTCTGCTCTGCTCTGCTCTGCTGTGGCGAGACCCCACCTAGAGTACTGCATCCAGTTCTGGAGCTCTCAACACAGAAAAGACATGGACCTGATGGAGTGGGTCATGAGGAGGGCCACAAAGATGATCAGGGGGCTGAAGCACCTCTGATATGAGGACAGGCTGAGGGAGCTGGGGGTGTTCAGTCTGGAAAAGACTGGGCAGACCTAACAGTGGCTTTCCAGTACAAAAAGTCCGCAGAGGGACTCTTTCCAAAGGCCTGCAGTGACAGGATGAGGGGCAGTGGTTTGAAATTAGAGAAAAGTAGATTTAGATTGGATGTTAGGAACAAGTTCTGCACCATGAGGGTGGTGGAACACCAACGGATTGCCCAGGGATGTAGTTGATGCCTCATCCCTGGAAATTTGTGACATCAGGCTCAACAAGGTTCTGAGCAACCTGATCTAGTGGAGGATGTCCCTGCTGACTGCACAGGGTTTGGTCTAGATGGCCTTTGGTGGTCCCTTCCAACCCAAACCATTCTATTGATATTTTGGAACACAGCGGTGATCTTTTGTGCTTAAGCGAGGCCTCACGAAGGAAATAGAGTGTGGTAATGCAGGCACTGTGTTCAGCCCCTGTGTGTTTTATGGGTGCAAACAGGTGGTATCAGGAGACAAGATGGCATTACGCAGGAGCAGTTCACTCCAGGGGAGGTCAAATGCAATCCAGAAAATGAGATTAATTTTGCAATTTGCTTCCAGATAGGTTTGCTTTAAAAATTACTCTGTGTTAAAAGGAGGAGCAGGGAAGCAATGAGAAGAAATAATTTTGTATTCTGCTTCTTTTTGTCTTTCTTTACTGTTTTGGTGAAATGTAAAACATTTATTCTGTACTTGCCTGTTACTCAAAACTCAGTCATAGTAGTGAAGTGCAACATCTGAGATTCTAGGTATTCTATACCAGAGAAGAAAATACTCATGAAACACTCTCAGTAGTTCTTGTTTAGCGCCTGTGGTGTAAAATGTTGAGGGTTTGTTTTTTTTTTTGAGGTACTATTCCATGGATCCCCTAGCAAGGAACTCTGTTTTAAGCTTATCTGTTGGTCAGAAAATGATCCTTTTCTTCATGGTGTTACTACAGACTGTCAAATCAACCCTTCAGCTTGTAACCGACAAGGTATTAATGCTCCGTGGAAGTCTAATTTTTACTGGAAATTGCTTGGAAGTCCAGCCAATGTCCAGACAATGTCCAGCACTGGAAATTGGCTGTAAGTCCAACTGATTCAAGGTTGGAAGAAGGCAATGAAAGAAGTTGCTGTGCAGTTGCTTTCTGCTTTAATACAGGAGACAACATTCAACTGTCATCCAGGCAGTAAGAAAATAATTTAGCCCTGTCAAAAAGAAAATGAGTAATTTGACTTGTATCTACAGATTGAGCCTTCCAGTCATTCTGCCATGAGGAAACAGTGGATGTAGAAGAAAGCAGGTTCTTGCTTGTCTGAGAATTGCAGAACTATAGGGGGGATTTCAGTGCTGACTTGCTTCCCATCCTTTTTGTATTCTTAGCCATTGACAACATAAGAAAATGAGTTCTTTAGGCAAGAAGGTCAGAAAAGGAAAACAAGAAGAAAGAAAAGCAAAAAGGATAGCAATCTTTTAAGAGTCTGTTTCTTGAGTATTGTTTACCTTTCGCACAAGCTTCATCTTGGTTTATTCTTTTCCTGCTACCTAGTTAATTTTCTGAAGCTTTCAGTTAGAGGAAGCTCCATCATGACTGAAATCAAACTTTTTTAACTCATATCCATGACTGCAGATACATACAGAGGAGGGCCACAAGGATGGTTGATGGGCTGTAGCACCTCTGCTATGAGGACAGGCTGAGTGAGTTGGGGTTGTTCGGCGTGGAGTGAACACAACTCCAGGGGGACTTTAGAACTGCTTTCCAATACCTGAAGTGAACCTACAGGAAGGCTGGAAAGGGGCATAAGTGTGTCTAAAGACAGGACACGGGGGAATGGTTTGAAGCTGAGGGAGAGTAGGGTTAGGCTGGATTTAGGAAGAAGTTCTTCAGTACAAGAGTGATGTGACTCTGGAACAAGTTGCCCAGAGAGGTTGTGAATGCCTCCTCCCAGAAGGTGTTCAGTGCGATGTTAGGTGAGGCCTTGCACAACCGCATTTAGTTGAGAGGCATCCCTGCCCATGGCAGGGAAGTAGGAGTAGGCGGTCTCTGACGTCCCTTCCAACTTAAGCCATTCTATGATTACCTGATTTTGATGGGCAAGTGCTGGGTCTCATTCTCTGGTTACACTAACTGAGAGCAAAACAGGACAAGGGATGTGGGGGAGGAAGCTGCCGGCGTGAGAGAGGACGGTTAGTACAGCTGCCCTTTGTAGGAGTCAGGTGAGATAGGAGGCAGATGTGTGGACTGGGAGGCTTGTTCTTATCAGGGTGAGAAAGTCTTAGAAGCAGCAGCCTGTAACGAAGGAGAGAATGAATAAGGTGTGGCCAGTTTTAGTCGTGTATAAGTATGTGCTACTTGCTGCAATAAAGGGGTGATCTTGGATGTATCATATTGGCATCGATGGTCGTCTCATCTCACGTCATCTTTCACCCCGTTCCTAGCGGCCCTGGGGTGTGTGTGCAGCTCCGCATCACCTGGTGACCCCAACATCTGGTGACCCCCACATCTCACGACCTCAACCTCTAGTGACCCCAAAGTTCATGATACGCAACAGCCAAGAGTCAAGAGGAGCAGTTGTGGCTTCCACATCTGCAAACCTGGCTTGTTTAAGTGCAGTTCTAAAATTGATGTTAAGGAATAATTTTACCAAAACCTGATTTTCTGTGCTCCATAGTTTTAAAATGCAGTTTGAAAAAGTCTCAGCAGTCTTGTACAATGAGTTTTATAATTCCTCACATCCTAGGGGTGGCATTGGGCATGCTGGTAACAAGTCATACATCTCCTAGAGCTTCTGTTCATGATTCAGTCAGCAGTTACACCACTGGTAATTTGTTGTCACCTCTCCTCTGTCTTTATTTGCATCAGAATCACAGAATGTC
>VWYK01105494.1:348-11318 GCA_013399775.1 Semnornis frantzii | reverse complement strand
TGCTGACTGACATCGCCGGGAGAGCTGCAGATTTTTAACGCATGCATGAACCCTCTCCTGCTTGCAGCTTTCCAGACAAAGGCAGGCTGGTGGAGTGGCCGTGTCATCCGCCAGCTCCTCAGAATTGAGTTTGGCGGGGTTCTTTTTCGCCCTTGCAGACCTTTGGGAGGCAGCGCTCGGGCCCCATCAGGAGGGGCTATCTATAGCTGCTTGGTGAAAAGGACGCTCCCCAGTCTCTCACAAGATCTGGCATAGATTGTGAAGGGAAAGAGGTCGAATTAATTTGTATCGTGTGCTTTCCCCCGCTCTCATCAGCTCCATTCATTTACGGTTTTTCTCTGCCCGATCCCAAAACATCATTTTCCTCAGGGGACAATGCCAGTACACTGAACTGCAGGGATTTGGCTAACTTACAAAATATTTAGACTACCTTTTTCTCATTATTCCTGTTCTGCTGAAAATCTGAAGTGCCTGTTGCAAGGTGAAACCACTATGCCTTTTGGATGTCATCCCAACATGGTCGGGCATTGTAACTTATAGGCTGCTCAGGAACGTGGCGGAGTCATCATCCGTGGAAATGTTTAAGAAACGTTGTAGAAATGGTACCTCAGGTTGTGGTTTAGCTGCCATAATGGTCCCGGGCTGATGGTTGGACTTGATAATCTTAGAGGACTTTTCCAGCCAAAACAATTCTATGGTTCAATTCATTAATATTGCTAATTTTTTATTAGCAAATACTCAATCAGCATATGTTTGATTCATGAGAAGTGGCTACAGTTTGTCACTGCAGTTGTGTGGGAATCTGTGAGAAACAACGCAATGAAGAGTGGAAATGTAGGTTCTTGTGGCAGGGTTGGTGGTGTCTGACATGGAAGTGATTGACCAAACAGGTCTGTTGCTTTATAGCCTCAGCCATATTCTGGATCACTGTTGCTGCGTGTTTTGAGACATAACCCCCTCCCCACATTTCTGGGGACAAGAAAGGGGTATTGAAAATACTGTAATTTATTGAGGATTTCTTTGTGATGAGAACATACTCAGGAGCTGGGCTTCTCAAGTCTACATATTTATTCTGGGTTTAAATGTACTCCTGGGAAGCTTGGCCTTGATAAGGCTTCAGCCTCATCTTTCTTGCAGCATTGTGCACAGCAGCCCTTCGCCAGGTCTGCTGTTCTAGGAACCTCTTCATGTATTTTTCACAAGTGAAATGATGCATGATTAAAAATGTGTCTCATAAGAAGTGTCATCTGGGTTTCTTGACATGCAATGTAAAAACAGTGAGGAATGTACTCAACTGGTGAAAAAACAATTGGGTCACTTTTAGGAGACTCTGAGATAGAAGAAAACATTGTTTTTTGCCTGCTTTGAATAGACAATGTGTTTTCAGACGGAAGCTACATATGAAAGGATTTTAAAAAATACATGTCATACTACAAAGTCCCAGTGGTGATTTTGTTTACCCTGCCAGCTAAAAAAGCAGACAGGAACAATATTTTCAGAAAGTGGAAACCAAATAGGAAAGAAGTACCCACAAACATCTTGCACTCAGGAGGCAGCTGCAAGGAGCGTGTTTGTCCTGTGATGAAATACAGCAGAAACTCTTGCACTTTGTGGGAACTGAATGAGTGAAGGATGTTACAGAAGCATAAGAGAAGTTACAGCATAAGAGTAGGCAAATCTGTCCTAGAACAGAAGACCGCTGCTGTATGGATAATTCTGACACAGGTGCAAAAAATCAGGTTTGCATCTTTCCAGAAGCACGAGGATATACACAGCTCACTGTATGTTGCAGAGTTCAGTAGCAAAGTGCAGGGAGGTGTGGTGAGGAGCTGCTAACTGTGCTGTGGTTGTGAAGCTAGCTGTGCCCTGAACCAGACTCTGCTCTTTCTCCCAAGAAAGGCTCCATGCGTGAAGCCTTGGCCTGATCAGTGTTGGCAGGTGGCACCTCTGCCTCATAATTGTGTGGGGCGCAGATCAGTACCAGCAAGGAGCTGGCTCTCTGTTTGAGGCAAGAGCCCTAATGCTGCAGGGAGTCCAAGGTGGGAGACCTTTGCTGCCTCCAGAAAATGGTTCTCAAGGAAGGAAAGAGTGACAAAGCCCATTGACTGTCAGGAGTCCTTGCTGTAAGTGCTTCTCCTTGCACTTCGCTCAAGAGCAATGGAGAGGTTGTGGGAAAATGCTTCTGTTGACAACTCCTTCAAATGTTTGCCGCAGTCAGGTAAATTTGTGCAGTTACCAGAGTGTGTGTCCTAGAGGAGAGTCAAAAGGCAGTGAATACAAAACAGCAAATGAGAGCATGCACTAGGCCAGATCTCCCACATGCTTCTAGGTGCTGTTAGATGGGGTAGCTGGGAGTGAAAAGCCCATCAGGACTTGCGGGTGGCCACTTGAATTAGGGACCTGTGAAGCGTAGATGTTTTTTCTGTCTCATTCCTCCACTTGCAACAGAGCACAGTCATGTAGGAAAAAAATCAGCATTTCAGGAGTCCTGTAATAAAGGCAGAGGTCAGGCCAAAGGGGAAATTGTATTTCCACCAATATACTCAGTATTTCCTTTTGTAAAACATGCATGGGTTTTGATAGTTCCTTGCAGCTGTGACCAGCATGTTTGAGAAATTAAGAGATTCCTGTGTTTTCTGTCAAAGGTGCAAACATGTGTCTGATTCACTCTCCTTAGGGAGAGCAAGGTTCAGTGGTGAAGGCATTTTGCCTTTGGATTCCCGAGCTTGTTTTGCACCTCTGAACTGTCCTCTTTGAGAGCTAGTGTGGATGTGAAGCTCTCACTTCACTACCAGATGACTGTGGCAATTTGAACTTACGAATGTCTTCATCCTCATCTTTTTCCTGTTATTCCTTGTTATGTTCTGTGTTGCTTAACAGATTCTTTTTTGTAAATTACCTGAGGATATAATAGTTCAGATAGCAACCAGAAAAAAGTACAGTCGATTGGAAAAATACTGTGGTTGTGGCCTTGTGTGTTTTAATGAAGACAGTTGCACCATGTTTGGACCTCAGTCCTGTGTGCTTCACTGGCTCACCATTGGCATAGTATTTCATGAATGTTTCATTGGAGCTTTGTAAATGTGCTTCTGTGCTATTTACTTTGTGTTTTAGAATCCAAGGGCTGACTTGGCTGCCCTCCAGCTCTGTTTGATAATGGTTCTTCAAGAGGAAGTGCCTAACAGATGCTTGTGAATGAATTAGTTTCCTCTCTGGATTTGTTTTCTTTCTTTGTGTGTCTACACAGGTCTCTCAGGCAGCTGCAGAGCTCCAGCAGTACTGTATGCAAAATGCCTGCAAAGATGCCTTGCTTGTTGGGGTTCCTGCAGGGAGCAATCCCTTTCGTGAACCCCGATCCTGTGCTCTACTCTGAACAGGTAATGAAGTAATTGATACCACTGCAACAACTCTCATTCGAAATTCAAGCCCTTGGAGAGACAAGGGCATGCAGTGAAAACTTGTTTGAATGTTGAGTTTTTGGTAGCAGTGTGTTCAGCGCTTCCTGGCAAGCTCCACAGATTGTTTTCTGTTTCTTTTAGGTATGGCAATTGAAGCCAGTTCCTTTAGTGGAGATCTGTTAGAGGTGTTTTGCTCATGAATAGTTTTTTTTGTTGTTGTTTGTTTGTGGTTTTGGTGGTTTGTTTTTTGTTTTTTGTTTGGTTTTTTGTTTGTTTGTTTGGGGGTTTGTTTGGGGGAGGGTTGTATTTATTTGTTTTTAGGGGGGTGTGGGGAGGTGGGTTTGTTTGTTTTCCCCTGTTTTTTTATTGGTTGGTTGGTTGGGTTTATTTTGTATTGGTTGGGTGTTTTTGGTTGGTCATCTTTTTCTGCCCCGAAAATATATACAAAATTTACAGGTTCTAAGTATTTGGTTGGGAATATTGACCACAGTAAGGAGATACTGACAAGCAATTTAGAACGCTCAGAAAGTTGGAAAAGAAATAAGCCACGAGCAGTTTTCCCCCCACTATAAAGACAGCAGGCAAAATCCCTAGAAATCTAGGAAGGAGAAGCCAAAAAGCCCAATTTACTCACGAAGCCAGTGTGTGAGAGTGGAGAATTTATTGTGTTTTGCAGTCCAGGAATTGGCCCGCAAAAACCGCAAATATAATCCACTTGCAGAGGCACGAAGGATGAGATCGAATGGCCAGTGCCACAACCCCTTAGACTTACAAGGGCGCTGCAGGTTTGCAGCAAAGGTGGGTGGGTGCATGTAGCAGGGGACAGCAGTTTCATGGCTGCCCAGCGGCAGCTCGGACTGGGTATCAGAATCCGCGGAAAAGCCACACACGCTTTTGGATCGCTCCATTTATAAACAATTGTGTCCATTTGCATTACATGTTGATCAGGAACTACCCAGCCTATAGAATTCCAGCGCGCGGTTCTACCGTGCGGGAAACTCGCGTGGCGTGGGTAGGAGCCACGTGCAGACAGCAGCCTGCGGCAGCAAAAGAGTTCCTGTCTGGCTCCTCCGTGCCGTTCCACACTTGACCTCATTCAAACCCGCAAGGGAGGAGGGGAAAAGCAAAGCGGGGATTTGGGGCACTCCCCCACAGGCATAAAAAACAGTCATGCACCCGGCTTGAAGACGTTGGACAAAGCTGTGGCAGTTGCTTGTATTTTGTTGTCCAGCTCACAGATTAAGCAAGAACCTCGTTAGAATTCATTTTGTCTCCAGTGTCTTTTCAGTTCATTTAGCTGTCTGTTTGTGCTGCACTGGAAGTGGTGGAAGCAGGGAGGAGCTGAGGCAATACTGTAGTCATGTCCTTTGTAGCGTATCAGGTCTAAAAGATGAGATACCCTCTCTCATCTGCAGAGGTATCCTTAACTACACCATGTCACCCAGAGCTGGTTCAAACCTCACCTTGAATAAGATCAGTGATTGAAGCAGGAGAAAGAAAGGCTAGTAGGCTCGGGCAAGATCACACTGCAACTCATGTCTGAAAAATCTTACTTGTTTAGTGGGACAGGCATTGTGGAAGGAAGATGCTCAGGAAAGGGTACTCTTTAAAAGGAAATAATAAAAATAGTTCCTGCAAAAACGCTGAACAAACTACAGAGAGGGGGACAACCACTGGATTCTGTTCTTTGAGAGTGCTATCAAAGTGAAAATCAACATTTTCTGTAAGGGCAGAATTTAAACTAGAACACAAAGTATTTGTGAAGTGTTCCCCTCTCTGCTGCCTGGGCTCCTGATCCTGCTTATGTCCTTGTGCCTCAGCAGCAGCGAGGTTTTGATTGTTGCTGCGTTGGTTTGACAAAATAGGACTGAACCTGAAGAAGGAGAAACTTGGAGGGAAAGGAAGCATAAGCAGAAGGTTTCCTTAATCTAGGTGCTAACCTTAATTCTTTTTCCAAATGAGATAAAACTGATGACTGTTGCATGCATTTCTCTGTTAATGAAGCAGTTGTTGTGTCTTTGTGTGTCTGTGTGGATTTCTGGCAGGATACAAAATATTTTCTCAAATTAGTTGGATGGTTAATTTAATGATACTTTTCTAGCCCAACACGAAATTTCATTTAGTCATCTTTCTCTGATAGATCATTTCTCTAGTTATCTTAAGATCATAAAATATGAGAGCAAAGTCAGCCGATTAAAAAAAAATTGTCATCTTCAAGGAACAACATATTAATCCAACAAATGAAAGTGGTTATTCAGTTTTTATTAGTGCAGTTAGTTCCTTCTTCTTTTGTTCTTAGTTATTTTTTTTTAGTTCCTCTGTGTTATAATTTGTAAGAGAGATGTGTCAGCTTAGAAAGACAGCGTTTAATAAACTTATGTTTTTCTTCTTATAGGGAAGGTCATGAGAGAGTTGCCTTCAAGCATGACATGAATAACAACTGGCTTTCCTCCACAAGAAAAGTCTCTCTCTGTGTCCTAACTTTTGTGAGGCTAAAACAATGCCCTAGATATTTATGTTTGTTCTTCTGTATCTGTACTTCACTAGCTTTTGGTAATGTTCTGCAAGTTTTTAATGTAACTCTTACTCTTTCTATAATTGTCACTGCTGTTACTACGCCAAGCTAACTACATAGATACTACCTGAGAAGTTTACATTTTAGAAAACACAGATTTTTACCAAATTACTTACTCCTGTGGTGGTAAACTGTTAACATCAGAATGATAGCAAAAACTATTTGTCTTTTCCAAAGGAAAACATCCCAAAAGTGAATCCTCAAAGTACAAAACTAAATGTTGTTAATACTACAGTGATGTTCTCAGGGGGAATTTTCCTTCTGTCAGCAAGACCTAGAACCAACTGCTTTTTTTTCCAAGTGCATCCAAGGCACACACATGACACACATGAGAAACTGCTGGACACAATGTGTTGCACAGGCTTGATTCCTAAGGCATGTTTTTTATAAAACTTCTAATCTGTAACACTTCTGCTAATTTATATTTGTAGAGGTACTGCCCTGGTGGAATTTACTTCTGTCATGGTGTATGCCCACCTACCTGGCATGAAACACTGTGCAGCCGCTTCCTCGATTCTGCACCACTTCAGTGGAGCAGGGAGGAGAAGACAGAACAAATGGCTGAACAGCTGAGGCAAAGGACAAGGATGGCTCACTCACCAATTATGGTCATGGACAGAAGACTTAACTTGGGGAAAGCAGCATCAACATATTAAAAAAAAATAAAAATCACCAGTTCAGAGTAGAGTAATGAGAAATACAACCAGATCTTAAAAACATTTTCTCTGCACCCCTCCCTTGTTCCCAGGCTCACCTCTGCTCCCCTGCAAACAACCTTCTCATCTCTGTCCTTCAGCCAATTTTCCCCCCACCTCACCACCTCCTTGTCTAACCTACTGTGCTTAGGCTTACCTAAAAAGATGTTACAAGAGACAGTGTCAGATGCCTTACTGAAGTCGAGGTGGACAATATCCACTGCTTTGTCCTCATCTACCCAGCTGGTCATGCTGTCTTAGAAGGCTATTGGACTGGCCAAGCGTGATTTCCATTGAGTGAATCCATGCTACCAGTCCTGATAACCTTGCTTTTCCTCCACGTGCTTAGTCATGACATGGAGAACAAGCTGTTCCATCACCTTTCCAGGGATAGAGGTCAGATTGACTGGCCCATAGTTTACCGGGTCCTCCGTCTTGTCTTTTTTGAAGATTGGGGTGATACTGACTTTCCTCCAGTCCTTAGGCACGTCTCCTCCACAGCCCTTCAAAGATGATGGAGAGTGGCTTAGCAATAACCTCAACCAGCTCCCTCAGCATTTGTAGGTGCATGCCATTGGAGCCCATGTATTTGTGGGTGTCCAGCTTGCCTGACTGATCTCTGATCCTCCCTCAAACACGGGAAAGACTTTCTCCAGACTTTCATCTCCAGGGTCTGGGATTCTTCAGGGCTGATCTAAGCAGTAAAGAGTGAAGCACAGAAGGCATTTAGTGTATGAGGCACCCACCTCATACACGAATGGGCTCACATTTTCTTCATGGTCCTCCCCTTCTGCAGTGTGGTGTTCATCCCATGGGAGGCAGTCTTATATGAACTTCTTCTACCAGTGCTGGTCTCTTCCATGGACTGTGGTTCTCCCAGTGAAAAAGCACTCCAGCGCAGCCTTCCCTAAAGACTGTAGGGTCCTTCATGGGCTGCAAATAGGATTCTGTCCCACTATTGATTCCTGAAGGCTGTAAGGACTCAGTGTGCCATCTCACCATGGGCAATGGCAGCTCTGGCATGCCTCTTCACCTCCCTCCTCACTGATCTTGTCTGCATGATTGTCTTTCTCATGTCCCACTCCTTTTCAAAAGAACCTGCTTAACAGGTCTTTAATAGGTTATTGCAGAGGCAGCTATTGGCTTGGCCCTGGCCAGAGATGGGTCCAACTTGAAGCTGGGGGAGCTTCTCAAAGCTTCTTACAGGAGCCACACCAGTAGTGCGCCACTCCCTCTTCCCCAAACTTTGCCAGACACAAACTCAGCACACCCTGATGTGTTTAAAATGTGACTGAAAAGACACTAGAAGTCTGTGAACACTGAAAAGTAGCTACATGCATAATTGTCAAGGTTTGCAATACACAAAACTTAATAAAATTTGCATGGTCATTTACCTTCAGGTTTTTATAGAATACTTTTGCAAGGACAACTTTTGTAACAGGTTTTTAGTTTTGTCTACTTTCTATTGTTTGTATTAATCTTTTAGAAGTTTGAAAATAAAATTCCTTTCCCTACTGGCTTTGAACTCATTGTTTAAATGTAGCAAAGTGAAGATATTATCATGAAGGTGATACTGTGATCTGCAGTGGGAATTGGGGGTCTTCACGCTGTTTGGCTTTCTGGGAAGAGAAAGTTGCTGTTGGAATTTTAGAAAACACATCTTGAAGGAAAATCCCATTTAAAGCAATTTACCATTTTGGTGTTAATTAGTAGCAGTATTGTCAGTCTTATGTTTGACACTGTAAGGATGAACTTCACAGCCTGAGTATTTCATCTTCATTGATGTTAACTGAAATGGGGCAATGAGTGTCCTCCAGGCAGTTCAGTCTTTGTCACAAGATTTTCATGTTTGCTGCCCAGTAGGAAGACACTGAAACGAGTCATAACACTATGAATATGCATTGTGGCTCTTACTACAGAAAACATCCTTCCTGAAGAGCTTTTCTTCACTCTGGCTTCCTTTCATTGTGGGCTGTTTGAATATGGCAGCTTTTCTTCTAGTACTGGACACGTGTACACTCTGTGGAAGCGTAGAGGAGGCGTGGTTGTTCTTATGTGGGCAGAGCTGACCAGAGGCTCAGACTGAGGTCTTGCCTTTGAAAAGCAAGCTCCGGGCTGTCAGCCGCTCCCTCTGTGTTCAAAAACTTCATATTTCTTTTCCCTGCCACAAGAAAACCTACTCCTGTCTCCACATATTTCTTTCTTCAGGCCCCCCCCTGCATGTGGTTTCCTGTTTCATGTCCTCACTTGAAGCCTGGGTTCTGGAGTGGCTGTGGACCTGGCATAAGCAGCTGCCAAATTATAGTGTGAAGGAGAGCCACTGAACTGCTGCTCTGTCTTGGCTGCCGTGCCCAGTGCTGTGTAGTATCTTTCAAGCTGGACCACTGCAGTCAATGTGTGTTGATGAAGCAATGCACCTCTGCCCTCCCAGGGCACTCTCTGTGAAGAAATGTGGGTGTCAGAATGAGTTCCAGAACAGAGTTGGTTGATGTTGAGGCTCATTGGATTCCTGAGGGGGTTCAATTATATGAAGCATGACACCACTGATTGTGTTGGCTCAGTGAAGCAGACTGGATGTCTGCATCACAGCTCTTGGAGATCCATATTTTTAAAGGTAACTACGAAACTTGACAAATGAGCCTGAGCATTTGTCTGCTTCTGTAGTCAGCAGAACAGGGTCTTTTGTCCTGCTCAGTGAACGTCTTGTCTCTAAATGCAGGTGTATCTGCTTTTGCATTATTTTGATGGGATGGCTTAGACAGGGACAAGCATCATGTTTTGCTGACCCTCTTCCAACAGGTGTAGTGTGCAGTGAGATGGACTACTGTGGGCAACATCTTAACTTATTTTACCAACGACCTTCCAAGAGGGTTGTCTGCTAAGGTCTCAACCCTTCACTGCAGAGAGGCCTTCAGACCAGTCCTACGGCAGCAGGTCCCACAAGACATCCACTATAAAATTAATTGAGCTCACATATCTGTGTGCCAAGTGCCTCACGTGAGTTATGAAGCCCATTTTTCTCACAGCCATCTCTCACAGCCTGTCAGCAAGGCTTTTCTCCATCCCCAGGTGCCATCTGCCTGGTCAATAAGGAGTTTACAAATCTGATCCAAGAACCAAGTGTCACTATCTGCTGATAGAGGACCAGTTATTAGTTTCTGTATTGCGTCTTTCTGTCTGAGAATTAGTTACGTCCTAATTCTTCTTAGTTACAGATGATTTCGGAGGGAAAAAAAGAAATAAAATGTACATCTGTATGATGTAGTTTTCTTCCACATTAAACAGAAGGGAAGAGAGTGCAGAATGTAACGTGACAAATTTTTCAGTGTATTTATAATTGAGAGACAGTTATAAAGAAAAAGTCTGCAAAACGACTGGTCATGGCAAGTCCTTTTCCTTATTTTCCACTATGTTGCCAGTAACTTGTTGTACAGTGACTTTTTTTTCCTACCTAATGGAAAATTAATGCAGGTAGCACCTGAATTTTCTTTACTTATTCAGTGTAGGCAACATGCCTCTATATTCATTGATCTGTAGAGATCATCTTCTCCGACCATTCTTGTGAAAGTTTTGGTGTCAGCCTTTGCCTGTGGGAAAGTAGGGCAAAAATACACAGCTTGGCAGTGGCAGCCATAATTTTCTCCACTGTGGTCATCTGTGACTGGAAGTTTGTGAAGCTACACTCTTAAAGCAGATTCCTGGGCCTGGCAATTTAGAAGACAGTTATAAAAAACAGAGCCAAAAACATGGTGCAAAGAAATGGAAAATGGATAGGTAAAGTGACCACAAAAATGGGCCAGAAATAGTAAGCAAATGGCAATTTTTATTTAAGTCTAGGCAAAATAAAGAAACACTGGCTCATTCACAATTCTTCTAGAAGTCTTTATTACACTTGAAAGGTGTTTTCTAAGATCTTGCAAATAATTTGGGGACGTTACTATGAACTGAAATTAAAATTAGTGCTGTCATACTTTTTAGGAATTCTCAGCTGAAAATCAGCACTCCATATTTTCCTGAGTCCAAAAATTTCTCTTCTAAGTGGGGTTTTATCTATCCAGATAGTGAATATGCATTTAATAAAGGCACAATGTCAGGGAAGTATTTTACTGTGAGCATAAACCATAAACTCGAGGAGGGCTGGGGGTTAGGGTGTGGGAGGGCTGTTTGTGACTTTTTTTATTTTCTTACCCTTTCTGTTATTGCATCAAACTTGAAAAGAGATTGAAAGCTGAATCACCTCAGCTGAAAGCTGCTGAACAGATACTGACGTTTTGGAACTGGTAAGCATGCCTGTGCAAAGTG
>VWYK01105475.1:12125-29937 GCA_013399775.1 Semnornis frantzii | reverse complement strand
TTGGAGCAGGTCCAGAGGAGAGCCATGAAGATGATCAGAGGGCTGCAGCAGCTCTGCTATGAGGACAGGCTGAGAGAGTTGGGACTCTTCAGCCTGGAGAAGAGAAGGCTTCCAGGAGACCTTCGAATAGCCTTCCAGTATCTGAGGGGGGCCTACGGGAAGGCTGGGGAGGGACTCTTGACAAGATCTTGCAATGACAGGACAAGGGGCAATGGGTTTAAACTGACAGAGGGGAGATTTAAACTGGATGTTAGGAGGAAGTTCTTTGCAGTGAGGGTGGTAAGACACTGGCACAGGTTGCCCAGGGAGGTTGTGGCTGCTCCCTCCCTGGAGATGTTCAAGGCCACGTTGGACAAGGCCTTGAGTAACCTGTGCTAGTGGGAGATGTCCCTGCCTATGGCAGGGGATTGGAACTAGATGATCCTTGAGGTCCCTTCCAACCTTACCATTCTATGAGACTGACCTACGTCATTCTTGATTTGTCCCAGTTGTTTATGGAGCCTCCAGAGATGGAGATTCAACAGTGTTTCTTGGTTATTTGCCAAGCTGGTGGTATTTAATTGTATACCATAACTCTGTATAGTCAGACAAGGAAGGTTGTGCAATGTCATGCAATATGTTTGGCAGCTAAGCTGTCACCGGCAAAGGTTTGCAGCTGAACAGACACATGGGAAAACTACACAAAACTGCTCTACCCACTTGGGAAAAGTGGAAATCTTCTGACGCTGGCAACCTTAACATTACATGATCATTTTATTTGGTTTAAAGAACACATGAGCAATGACCATTAGAAATGGTGTTATTACATTTAAGGTCATTTTCCCATGCCAAATATGAATTATACCTGGATCTGAAGTGGTGAACCTGTAGCAAGCTTTATAAATCTGTGTCATCAAGATATTTAAAACAATATATGTTCCTGTGCAAAGCACAGTTTCAGGACATTACAAAAGAGGATGACATAGCCATAAATTGAATCACTGGGTAAAGCATTGCTGTACCCTCACATTGTCTGTAATTGCCTGTTTATTAAAGCAATAAAAATATAATTCACACCACCTTTGACCAACCAGTTCTGACGAGAAAGACTTAGGGAGAATAATATCTGCTGTTTTCAAAATCTGGCAATTACAGATCCCTTTGGAAACTAATCATGTCAACAACAATGGTGAGGTAAATTATGGAGATTGTTAATGCTTTTAAGCGCTTGCATAGATGCATCACATCTTCTTAAACCCTCCAAATACAACAGCTGGAATAGGTCTGTCTGTTGGTTGTTTTTGCAGCTCACTGGTGGAGTTCCACAGTACCACTGGCCCCAGTACAAACATACTCCACCAGCCCTGATACAACTTCCTTCCACAGCACCTATGGCTGCTCCAAGTCTCAGAGTGTATGTATCTATCTCCAATTTCTTCTCAGCAACACTGTAAAGTGTGGGTGTATTTTATGAAGAGGTGTACTAAAGACAATTCTTGTGCTGTCAGGCTGTTCTCATTTCAGAAGGCTCCTGTGCTCAGTTCCTGTACTGCACAAGTTAGAGCTAAACTTCTCACTACGTCTCTGAGTACCAGTAGCATGAAAAGCCTCAGCCTGACCTTCTCTGACTTTCTTTTTAAAAAGCTTTTTACTGGAGGAGAAAACAAGGGCAAGATAGGGAGGATTTGACCTGTGCCTTTATTTCTTCTGAAGAAAATTCATGGGGATGTGAGTAACCCAGAGACCTCCTGACATGCTCCACATTCAAGGGTGTTGTTAAATCTCATCTGCCAGGTGCCTGCCAATAAATAGGCACAGACCCAGCTAATGCCATTCTGAGCTGTGGCTCCCAGCGCTTACAATTTGTTTTGTCATAATTTTCCTGTATTTACAGACTTTAAAAAAACAAACAAATGGAAAATATGGAAACCTGGGCAGTGAGTGGCTATAAACAGGTTGCTACCTCTCACCTCCATCTGGTGAAGTGGAGGGAAAAAGATCAGACAGAGAATAAGAGTCTATATTTCAAGACATAAAGCAATTAAGATAACATTTCCAACCTCAGTAAACAGGCAAAAGGAATCTGTTCAGAAGGATGGAGATAGAGCAAAGAACAAAGAAAAGTGGAGGGGCATGAACAGAGGGTGTCAGGCTACATCACCCTGAGCTGCTGGAGCTGCCACTTCCAGTATCAGGCAGGACTAAATGCCAGCATGGGAACAGTATCACAGTGTTGCTAACACTCTTAAAAATCAAGCTCATAGGCACTCTATACCCAGCCACTGTTTTTTGTCTTGCTTGGTAGCTCTCAAGGCAACAGCTCTATTTTTTTTTTATTTTCCTTAACAAAAGCTGAATTGAGGGTCTGGCAAATTACAAGTATAATGACCTCCTCTGAGCGTTCCTGCCACAATTACTGCCTGAGTGGCTAAAGCTTGGGTAAATTACCATAATACTACAAACATGACATTGCAGTAACCCCCAGCCCTTCAACTTCACAGTTGGCTTAGGAGGTCATCCAGGCCACAAATGGCCCAAGCCAGTGACCTCAATCATCTGTGGCACTGAGACAGCGCTGCTCTGGTGCCAAGCTGCCCTGCGGCTGGCCTGGTTGGCCCCAGTGAGGATTGCTGGCAGAATCATGCTCCAGAAAGAAGCCTGCCCCGGGGCAGGCTGCTCTCAGAAGCATCTTTGGGAGCCTGGCACCTCACCCTGCAGAGAGTTGACACTGGCTACTCTGTGTATTGTCACAAAGTGAACCCCCAAACTGCAGAGCAGGAAAGGTCACTCAGAGCAAGCTTTCTGCCCAGCAGCATCTGCAACAGGGTTGATAATGGGTTGGGGTTTTTTCTGTTTTTGGTGGGTCGTTGGCTCTTTGGGTTTTGTTTTTTGGGTGGTTTGTTTTGTTTTGTTTTGTTTGTTTGGTTTTTTTTTTTTGTAATTGATTGCAAATGTTAAAAGAAGGCTGTTTACAGCATATGGCAGGTCTTTTTATTACCCTGCATGACTTTGGCTCTACGAGGACTGCAAGCGTGGACTGTTTTTACAGCTCTACAAATGATTTTCAGCCTTGTGCTTTCTCTCCTGGTCTTACTCATCACTGTGACAGCAATTCCCATCACTGCTGTGGGCTTCTGTTTTTAGGAAGTGGGCACACGATGACACACTGGGAAAACAAAGAGCTAAAACCTCATTTGGAGACACTTCATTTTAGTCGTTTTATTTTAGCACCGAGTCATGGAATCAGAGAATCACACAATCTTTTAGGTTTGCAAAGACCTTTAAGGTCATCGAGCCCAGCACTGTCAAGTCCACCTCTACACCATCTTCCTAAGCCACCTAGGTACGAGAGCAGATCTTGTCGCTGGTCCACCCCCTTCCCGAGGGTCCCGGGTTGATCCCTCCCGCCCCCTGTCGCCCACCGCCGCCGCTGCACACCGAGCCGGGCTACCGGGCGGCCGGAATGCCGAGCCGGGGCAACACCCACCGCAGGCGGCTCGCCCCGCCGAGTAACAGGAAGGCTTTGGTGATCGGGAAGGGCTGGCACCTAGGAGCATCACTGCTCCCTCTGCTGCTTTTAGGACACTGTGCTGCAGCAACGCAGCACAAGCATGCATGTCTTACCGTGCAAGGAAAGGCAGAGAGAAGGTAGAAATTATTCAAGCATCCAGGAGGGAAACGGGAGAATAATCTGTGAAGTTAAAAATACATTTCAGCAAAAAGGAGCAATTTGCCTTCTGCAAACCCTAAAGAAGGGGAGCTCGAGGTCAGGTGGATACAAGCAGTGAAACCTGAGGAGTCAATACCCAGACTTACTGCGGAACAGCAGCTGATGATGGAGAGGTTCCTCAGTGTTTTTCTATTGCAGCAAAACAACTATATCAACACTCTCAGAGATCAAGATCAGGAAACTGACTGGCACAGTATGATAAACTCGTTTTCAAAACCTTGTAAACCAAGATAAATAAGAAGCTTTGGCCTCCAGGCAGGGTATTCTATAACCTTATAGAAATCATAGAACCACAAAATGGTAAGATTGGAAGAGACTTCAAGGATCATCTAGTTCCAACCCCCTGTCATAGGCAGGGACACCTCCCACTAGTACAGGTCACTCAAGGCCTCATCCAACCTGGCCTTGAACACCTCCAGGGAGGGAGCAGCCACAACCTCCCTGGGCATCCTGTGCCAGTGCCTCACCACCCTCACTGGAAAGAACTTCCTCCTTATCTTCTTGTCTTTCTACTTCTGAGACATTTGAATGCAAACATCAGATGGAAAAGACCTAAGAGCAATCTATTGCTATTCTACAATCCTTTCTTTGGGGAACTTAGAGGGAATGTCATTAAAATGTTCATATTAGATATTAATTATTTTACTCAGTAATAAATATACTCAGACTGTCATAGCAAAAGGTCAAATGGAGTTTTAGAAATAGAGGATAGCCAGGAAAAAATTCTTGGCACAACACTCCGTCACTCTGTTCTCCATCCAAGAGATAAATCCCTCCTAAGAGTCACCATAAATAGTAATAAATACCACAGGTACTGATCTCTTTATGCTAAAAATCACTATTAAAATATTAAGAATGAACAGCACATAAGCAAGAACCTCTTTGGAAACTTTAACCCAAGCAATTAGAGAGTTGGTATGCAAGCTATGCAAGTTTGGACATAAATTTACAAACAAGCACAGTTAAACTCTGGAATAATTATTACTGCCGCTCACAGTGGTAGCCAGCACAGCAGTCCAATGTGGAATATCTCTGCCCTACCGCCCAAACCTTGGGTGATGTCCAGAAGACTGGTGAGTGCTTCTCATCTATCAAGTTAATATGCTAAAGGAACCTGTCTTTTGACTTGCTCAGGACACCTCTGTTGAAGAGATGTTGCCTACAAGTCCAAAGGCTAAATATCGGTGAAATGCACTGGGACTCAGAACAAGCAGGGTNCCACAAAGATGCTGAGAGGGCTGCAGCAGTTCTGCTCTGAGGACAGGCTGAGAGAGTTGGGGCTCTGCAGCCTGGTGAAGAGAAGGTTTCCAGGAGACCTTATAGTAGCCTTCCAATATCTGAAAGGGGGCTACAGAAAGGCTGGAGAGGGACTATTTCCAAGGTCTTGCAATGACAAGGGGCAATGGGTTTAAACTGGCAGAGGGAAGATTTAGACTGGATGTTAGGAGGAAGTTCTTTCCAGTGAGGGTGGTGAGGCACTGGCACAGGTTGCCCAGGGAGGTTGTGGCTGCTCCCTCCCTGGAGGTGTTCAAGGCCAGGTTGGACAAGGCCTTGAGTGACCTGTACTAATGGGAGGCTTCCCTGCCTATGGCAGGGGGTTGGAACTAGATGACCGTTGAGGTCCCTTCCAACCTTACCACTCTATGATTCTATGATTCTATAAATAAAATATTCAGGTGATTCGAATCTGTTACAGTCAGATTGTGCACTCCAAAGTAGTAATCATTTGGACATTTTGTTGCATGGTGGAGTTACTGAAATGACAATATGTATGAATGACTCAGTGAATATACTTCACTTTAGATTAACTGAAGCAATTCTGTGTAGAATTCATCTTCTACCCCTAACATTTTTTTCTGAAACAGTAAATTAGCAGTAGGCTAATTTAGCTATTATTAATAAGTAAGCTGCTTGGGCAAATTACCAGTCATCTATGTCCTACAACTTCTGGTACAGGACAAAAACCCTGAGACAAGTGAAAAAGAAAGTACAATCAAATGCAGAAATAACTGTAGCAATTAAATGAGCTCTTTTATTAGTATTTTGAAAAGAGGTCAAGTGTTGTAATTAATGTTTCCTTCTCATCAGTGTCTATAAATATCTAAGGGGTCGGTGTCAAGTGGATGGGGCCAATCTCTTTTCAGTGGTCAGCAGCAAAGAGCAGTGGCTACCAAGTGAAACACAGAAGGTTTCACCTCAACATGAGGAGAAACTTCTCTACAGTGAGGGTGACAGAGCACTGGAACAGGCAGCCCAGAGGGGTTGTGGAGTCTCCTTCTCTGGAGACTTTCAAAACCCTCCTGGGTGCATTCCTGTGTAGACTACCCTAGGTGATCCTCCTTTGGCAGGGTGGTGGACTTGGTGATCTCTGGAGGTCCCTTCCAACCTCTAATATTCTGTGATTCTTAAAATAATGGCAATTCTGCTTTTAACAAGAATCCTAAACTTGCTGATATTCTACTTCCTTTGTTTTTCTAGAAACCAGAAAATATTTCTATCCTTAATTATTTTGTAACTATAAAAAGAGAACCTAATATTTTGGAACAAACTGGTCAGTCAGTCTGGCTGCAGTCTTTCCAACAACTGGCTTGGTGCCTTCCTCTTGAGTGTTTTCACATATATCACTATAACATTTTGGAGCTTCATAGCCTGTGACATCTATCCTGCCCTATTTCATCAGTTCATCTCAGGTCTAGACTGTGTAAAAAGCCCGAGGGTCATGCCTGTCTGTCTCGCTGTAAGGTATACTCTCAATAAATGGGGGCTGGCCTAATCAAAGATTGAAAGCATGCTCAGATTTGAAGATCTCTTGCAGGTTCAGCTGAAGGGGCATGATAAAGCAGATCCATGTAAGAAAAAGGTTGCAGCAGTAAGCTCAAGAGCAAGGAAAAAATGGAAAATGTCCAAATAAAAAGAGAGGGAAGCGCAGCGTGCCGGCACTAGTAGGTACATTTCTAATATCCAGCATCATAAATGTTTGATTCCTGGGGCATGTGTGTTAGAAAGACCTTTCTTCATAGTGCTTTCATGGGTGCATTAGAATTGGAAAATACTTTTTATTTCCTGTTGCAACAGCATCCTCTGAAGCGATACAGTGCTACAGGACATGGCTCAAGTCATAGAGGGGAGCAGATGAAAACAAGCCTTATTTATTTGTGGAAGTTAAAACCGTGGGCTTCTTCCTTCTGCCCCCCATGACACCACCAAGTCCTTGCACCCTTCAGTCTCATCCTTAAGCCTTGTAAGTAAACTCGGGGATGAGAAGAGTGCCTTTGTTCCCTCAAGTATCAAAGGAACTGTGGTGTTTCTTTCTCATGCCAATCGTTATAACAACCATCAAGTAAGCACAATAGGTGCTGGGCTTTCATGTCCCTAGGACTAGTGGCACACACACACACAAAATATTACTGGTAGTGTTATTTTTACTATTTTTAGGCATACTTTGTTAAGACTGCGACGAGCCTACAAAAATATCAGACACGCAGTCAACTGGCTGTAACTGCTGAAAGCTGTCTCTTGGGATCTTCCCACAAAGCTTCAGGTGAGACAGGTAAGGTGAGGAAGAAACACCAGGTCAGAATGCTTAGCAGGAAAGATAGAATCCAAACCAGCTTTATCCTGGTCCTGCTTCCACTGGGTTTGTGCTACACAGGAGTCCTGTTGACTTTGATAGGACAAGAACCGAGCACCCAGATATGTCCCAGTCTTTCTGGCAGCCAAGAGTGTAACATATTTGGTACTAAATTCTACCAAACAAAGACCTGGCAGCTGTAGCTTTCATTTAAATATATTTAGCTTTTGTTGTAATAAAAAATACTATGAACAAGATTATCAAAACACACTGACTCATTCTCAGGTATTTGTGAAAGCATGGTCAAATTTCTTCAGGGCTCTTCCCTAGCTGCAAACAAAAAAAAAAACTTAATTGGATTTTTATTTAATTGGATTTAATTTTTATTTGTGGTTTTATTGTTGGCATGAAGTAAATTGTGGATCTGGAACCTTCAAGACGTTCTGGAGTGTATCAAGTTTGAAGCTAGGTGCTGGCAGTTATTCATACCAGTACAAAGAATCTTCAGACCTAACCAACACAAAGGTAGCAATAAAAAGCACAGTGCCTAGTGCCTGTCCCAGTCTTTCATATTCATCTTAATTTACAAATGTGAAAACTGTGATTCAGAGTGGCTGGAAGATGCCAATAGCCACAAAATAAATCAAGAGGGGATAAAAATTACTTGTTTCAGGTTCTAATTTGAAACAGAATGTGTCTGCTTAAACAAACAAACAAATCAGATTGTGCATACCAAGAGATCACAAAGTTCAGGCAGCTGAGCCTCAGATCAGGAATACATACCCTCTAGTTCCCACATGTACCTGATTGATTTTGACACATCTAACTAGAGAGATGAATACACTGAAATATCTTGGTTGACCATGCAATTTGGTTCCCAAAAGCCTGACATTGCAAATCTTCTGTTGACATCATGGAGCATCCAATCTGTCCAATTGCTGAGGGATGAAAAAGCAATGGAAGCAAGTATTCACACACAGAATCACACAGAATGTCAGGGACTGAAAGGGACCTCCAAGGCTCATCCAGTCCACCCCCCCTGCCACAGCAGGATCACCTAGACCAGATCACACAGGAATGCATCCAGGCAGGTTTTGAATATCGCCACAGAGGGAGACTCCACAACCCACCTGGGGCAGCCTGTTCCACTGTTCTGTCACACTCACAGTCAAAAAATTCCTCCACAGGTTTCCATGCCTCAACTTGTCTTGCCATTGGGCATCACTGAGCAGAGCCTGACTCCATCCTCTTGGCACTCACCCTTTACATATTTTTAAATGTTGATGAGGTCATCTCTCAGTCTCCTCTTCTCCAAGCTGATATACCTCAAATATATATTGTGAAAATCAAGCATCTGATGCTAAGTGAAGTTCAACAGAAGTATGAGATAAAGCAAGACAGAGCAAAAGTTTACTCATTGCTGGAAAACCTGACTGAAGTGTCTTAAAAACTTCTCTCAAGGTCCTTACTAGAGCCTTGGCACAGCCCATTATAGGTTGGACTGGATGATCTTGGAGGTCTCTTCCTTCTTTACAGTGAAGGTGGTGAGACACTGGCACAGGTTGCCCAGGGAGGTTGTGGTTGCTCCCTCCCTGGAGGTGTTCAAGCCAGGTTGGATGAGGTCTTGAGTGACCTGTACTAGTGGGAGGTGTCCCTGCCTATGGCAGGGGGTTGGAACTGGGTGATCCTTGAGGTCCCTTCCAACCTTACCATTCTATGATTCTATGAATCTATGATTCTATGATTCCTGTTTTTCATGTCTCGATGCTTGTTGTTACAGGAGCCCATGTGTTCATGTGGTCATTGCCACAGACCTTTAGAAATCCAAACAGTGTGGATGGATAGAGGAAACCTATTTGTTCTTTATGTTCAGCACTAAGTATTACTGTGTTAGTAGTCTGTAATAGGATATGTAATTTATTTTTCACTTCCCCACATATGCCAGACAGTTCTAACCAGAACTTTTGACTTCAAAACATTATTGCCATACTCCACTCTGTACTGGTTTGGAAAGTATTCATTGGCTAAACAGAATAGAACAGCGATGCCTGCCAAGCATAACCTTCTTGACTATAAATGAAGGCAGCACTCAGCTATCACTGACTGTTAACTCACAAATCAGTTGACATGAGTCGGGAACATTGATCAGCAATTAAATGTCACCTTTCCAAATGCTGTTCTTCATGGCATCTAAATGATCTGAGTATTGTAAAGCAATACTGATTTATAAAGTCAAGCTAATTTAACACTGATTCTCTACAAAACCAAAACTTAGTTATACAGGTTGTGGTAAACCACAGAACTGTGACATGTGACTGGCAGCTCTTTCTGGGTGGATTGCAGAACAAAAAGTCCCACAGAACTTATTCCTGTGAGAACCGAAGCAGCAGCATAAGGCTTAGGTGATTATATAGTCATCCATGCATTCTTTAACATCTTCATTGGTGATCTGGATGAGGGCATCGAGTCAGTCGTCAGCAAATTTGCAGATGGCACCAAGNGTGTCCAGAGAAGTGCAACGAGGCTGGTGAGAGGCCTCGAGCACAGCCCTGTGAGGAGAGGCTGAGGGAGCTGGGATTGTTTAGCCTGGTGAAGAGGAGGCTCAGGGGAGACCTTATTGCTGTCTACAACTACCTGAAGGGTGGTTGTGGCCAGGAGGAGGTTGCTTTCTTCTCTCAGGCAACCAGCACCAGAACAAGAGGTCACAGTCTCAAGCTGCACCAGGGGAAGTTTAGGTTCAAGCTGAGGAGAAAGTTCTTCACTGAGAGAGTCATTCCCTACTGGAATGGGCTGCCCAGGGAGGTGGTGGAGTCACTGTCCCTGGAGGTGTTCAAGGCAGGTTTGGATGTGGCAATTGGTGCCATGGTCTAGTCTTGAGGTCTGTGGTGACAGGTTGGACTTGATGATCTTTGAGGTCTCTTCCAAACTTGGTGATACTGTGATGTATTCCATCACATACATTTATGGCATCATTTAGCAGCTACTCAGGCTGATAAACACCACAGATGACATTTCATAGGAGCATTGGCAGGTCAGGAAAATTTCGCACACTGAATGTTAGGTTCTTGTAATTTTCCTCTCAAAAGGAGAAAAAAACAAACAACCAAACCAAAATCAACAGCTATAAAAAAAGAAAACCAAACACTTTGTTACTGTATCCCTTTTTCTGATGATCTCCCACACCTGATTATGTGGTAGGAAAGAAGTGACCAAAAAAGAAAGCATTCTTGATGGGTGTCCCAAAACAAATTGTAGCTTAAAATTACCCAATACCTACATAACCTCACTTAAGCCCTTTCCTGTTCAGTCACTTGACATAGTGCAGACACACAGCAGCAGGAAAGAAGATGCACTGAGCCCTTGAAAGGAGATAAACAAATTGCTACAGCATGTGGTAACCAGCAGTAGGATTTAGGACAGTAGGCTTCTGGAGAATGGTAACTGGCAACTTTTTTTTTTTCCATTCTATTGGATGACACCCCACAGACACATCTTGCACAAGAGATGGAGTAGAAATTAGCTTCTCCAGCATTTGTTCAGAGTTTTGTGTTTGGCTTTTCCTTTGATGGGTGCAGGTCTTTGCTCTCTGCAAAGTAGATAGTAGTCACTCCAAGCAGGCACTCCATGATCCTGAGAAAGGACTTTTAGACACAGAGATCACAGAATCACAGAATGTCAGGGATTGGAAGGGACCTCAAAAGATAATCTAGTCCAACTCCCTTGCCAGAGCAGGACCACTTATAGCAGATCAGACTCACTTACATTCAGGGAGGTCTTGAATATCTTCAGAGAGGGTGACTCCACAACCCACCTGGGCAGCCTGTTCCTGTGTTCTGTCATCCTCACAGGGAAAAAAAAATAAAAATCATATTTTCTTCACATTTAGTCATAATATTAATTTCCTATTTTAGATCTGAACAAGCTATAAGGTAGTATCGCCCAAGTCTCCAGATACCTCTGAGTAGTTACAAAAGTCAAGAGACAAAGTTTTGTCATGATTGCTATTTCACAGAATCACAGAATGTTAGGGGCTGGAAGTGACCTCAAGAGATCATCCAGTCCAACCCTCCTGCCAGAGCAGGATCACCTGCACCAGATCACACAGGAAGGCATCCAGGCTGGCTTTGAATATCTCCGGAGAGGGAGACTCCACAACCCCCCTGGGCAGCCTGTCCAGTGTTCGGTCACCCTCACAGAGAAAAAAATTTTCCTCATGTTTTCTTCACATTTAGGTCCTCACAGGCAGAGGCTGCTCTACAGCTAGCTTTGGTTTGAGTTTTGATATGAGTTTTGGTACCTGGTCCTGTGAGGACTTTCCTTAAAACCCACTTCATTCCACAACAGCAGGAACTTTTCCAATTCAGCCTCCACTGTTTCCCCCTGCTTCTCTCAAACCATATGAAATAGTTCAGAAAACTCAGTATTTGTGTCCAATTCAGCCTAGCTAACTTTTCCCATTGACTGGTGAAGCAGACATACATTTGTGTCTTCAGTATCTGAGCACAGTCTCTTAAAACATGCTCAGGTGCAATGGAAGAATATTGCAGTTCTTACTTTACAGACTACATGGAGAAATGAAAGTCCAGGTCTCCCAGAATATGGAGAAACCTAACCTTTATTGATTTCCTTTGAGCCACACAGGAAGTTATTGCTAAAAGAGAGGATGCAGAATCCAGTCTGGGATCTTAATCATTGACATCCTGGAGTTAATCCTATTATCCTTCTTATTTATAGAGGACATTGCAGTCAATTGCATATGGTGGAACATTAGAATGTAACTGTGGGAGCACAGCAGCTGATTACCAGGGAGTTCATGGAGACCTCTCAAGCTATTAAAATGCATTTTTTTTTAAACAGAAGACTGCCCTAGAAAAGACTGGACTGTAATTACCATGCACTGTCAGAACTAATCGATCAAAAGCAGCAGTTCAAGATCCTGGCCTACCATGAGGGACTAGAAAATAAATAGTGGCCACACTTCACTAATCAGCCACCCCTCCACAGACAGCTGATAATGCAAGCAGGACACTTAAGGGCAATTTGCAGAAAGGTTATTTGCTATTAAGAAATTCTGTAGCCTCTAAGGTAAGCAAATGCTCCTTAGATGAAGACTCTGGAACCAAGCCTCTTGCTTCCATCTGAGACTCTAAATGAAGGAATAATCCAGTGAAAATGTTTGCTTATACAAAACAAAACCAACCTGCTCTCCCTGAGACAGATTTTGTAAACCAAACAGGTATTTTCCATGGCTTTAAGAGATTACTGCAGCATATTGACACTAACCAAGGGGGTTTGATGTAGTGTATATGTGATCCAGATTCTCCTCGTGGAAATGATTTTTGATCTGTTGCATGTAGCTTTAAATTCAGAGGTCCCTGGGAGATTGATCCACACAGATATAAACGGAATGGAAATGAAACCCTTCCTCTTGTAAGCATTTTGCAGATTGAGAGCCTCACATTCATTCACCTGACATGTTGCTTAAGCATCACTCTCTACTAATTATAAGTGTTCAACAGAATCATAGAATCGTAGAATGGTTTAGGTTGAAAGGGACCTCAAGGATCATCTAGTTGCAACCCCCTGCCATAGGCAGGGACACCTCCCACTAGTACAGGTCACTCAAGGCCTTGAACACCTCCAGAAAGGGAGGAGCCACAACCTCCCTGGGCAACCTCACTGGAAGGAACTTCCTCCTAACATCCAGTCTAGATCTCCCCTCTACCAGTTTAAACCCATTGCCCCTTGTCCTATCATTACAAGACCTTGTCAATAGTCCCTCCCCAGCCTTCCTGTAGGCCCCCTTCAGATATTGGAAATTTACAATTTATCAGCTGACAGGTGGCATCAATTTGATGACACTGTTTTTATTCTTACTAAATTTAATTAACTTCATCTTTGCTTACAATAAAAAGAGTACAGGCAAATAGGCCATGGCAGAGACAACACTCATGTGGGAAAGATCTCCCTCAAGTTTTCCCAAAATAAGGAACCCTGCAGTACTGCAGGAAGTTATCCTTGCTCTCTTCAGGTTAGATGAAATGAAAATATAATTACGGGGGCTGAAGGTTGCAACATGGAATTTTGATATTTTTACTGGGAGCAATGCTTAATGTCCCAGTAAAGCTGTAATAACACACAAAGCCATTCATCTCCAGGCCCCTGAGACAAAAATAGTCCAGGCACAGCCACGGCGAGTTTGCTATCTGGTGAATATCCAGTAAGACAAAAGTTGGATGTGTTCCAGTCACTTCCAAAGCTGGTAGTTATAAAACTGTTTTTCGCTCTCTGTCCAGAGAGGTATTAAGGTGAAAAAGGAGCACAAAGGTCTCTTCTGTGGTCTTAGTAGACTGTCGTGGGGTTTAAGGCACTGGGATGTCTTAAACCATAAAGTACAGGCCTCCAGAGGCTAGCTAGGTCCAGGAGGTGGACTGGAAAGTATAGTCTTTTGTTATTTCATTCCCCTGATGAATTGGTTGTGGGAATTAACAAGGCAGGAATTATAAAATCTGTAGTTGTTTTATTTCTGGAAAGCCCCATCTACAATTATATACAAATTAGTTACATTGGGTTCAAAATTCATTCAGGAAGATCTTCACAAGGATGCTTATAAGGAATTTAGTAATTCAGGAAAATCAGAAAGTTGGAAAAGGTTTGCCACAAAAATAGCTTTGCTGAACTTACAAATAAAGGTAGCCTGGAGCCCTAGGGAACATCTGTGCTACTCACGGCAGTGGAGGAGGAATTTGGAGCTGGTCCCTTGGCTCCTTTGTGGGAGTGTCTGGAACTGCAAATTGTAATCCATCGGTGACGCAGGGTTCAATGTGAGCAAACCCCCCAGAGTGCAAACTGGCTGCAGACAGCTGCCACGGGCACAGATCATGGGGCAGCACAGGGCAGAGCTCAGGCTGCTCGGCAGTGTGCCCACCAACGGCGGCAGTTTACGGCAGAGGCAGGTCCCTGCAGCAGGCAGGATGTGGCAGTCCGAAAGCGGGGACTGTGCTTTCTCATCACTGCTCTTCCAGATGCCTCTCAAGGTCTGTCTCCAGGTCTGACTCAAGGTCCCCATCAAGGTCCAAGTCAAAGTCACAAAGTCCCAGTGCAGGTCCCCCTAGATAATGTGTCCAGCTGCCATATATATATGCTGGGCTGATTTGCTTTTCCCCATTAGAGCCCACGGAGGTGGGGTAAGGAACTTCACACCTACTTCTTTCCACATTCCAAACTCCTGGAGCCAAAGGTGGGGTGGAGCAAAACAGTTCTGGGTGTGCAAAACACACGTGGGTGTGCCCTGCCACATTTAAGCCCTGCATCTGTATAAAACCAGACATTTCTCTCTGTTCTCCTTTTTCCTCCCTCTCTGGCCCTGGGAGGACACACAGAGCTTTATGTTGGGTTTGGTGCGGCAAAGAGAGGCCCAGTTTGGCTTTGCCAGTGCTGCCAACCGGGGGCTGGAGCAGCCTGGCTTGCCCTAGAGCCGGCAAGCAGAATTCATAGCTGCATCACTCAGGTATGGGGAGCACAGAGAGGCATGGTGGAGAGGCAGGCACTTATGGCCTGGTTTGGAAGGAGGTGGAAGATGAGCTTTGGCCTAGGGAGGTTCATGGAGAACTATGGCCAAGGTGGACTCTGGATTTTATGTATTTTACGTGCTTTTGTACTGTTGCATGTAATTATGAAAAGCATTTCCATTTAAATTTCTAATTCTTTCCAATCCCATGTGGAGCATTTCTTTTACTCCTCTTGGAAGGTGTAAAGAGAGTCTCTCTTTGCTGCCTGAACCCAAGACACAGACCCAGCAAGGGCTGAGAAGACTGACCAGAAAAGGGGTGAATTTGGGTTGGAAGGATATAAGAAGTGCTCATTTCAAGCCCTGTACACACACCATTCAAATGCAGCAAACCTGGTGCTCAAACCAGAGCTTCAGTGCTGCTCTCTATATGTGGTTTTGTGATGGTTTGGGAGTTACCCCTCCCACACACTTTGTAAAATCACCCAGACTAGACTCAGCCAGCTGGAAGTTAAGGACTGAAGCTATATTTACAGCTTAACACAATATACAAGCAGATGCATACACAATATACAGGAATATTTACAGAAATAGACAAGTAGAAGGTCATACAGAAACACAACACCCCTCCCAGAAATCAGAGTCCCCAGGAGGAGCTCCCAACCACCCTTCCACTCCTCTACCTTACCCCAGGGTCTGTCTTATGTGCAAGGTGAGTTTGGAGGATCGGCCAGGGGGCATCGAAGCAGAGTGGTTAGTTGGGTTACACAGCGGAAACTCAGAAGACACAACTTCCAGAGAGAGAGACTCTCTCTCTGTTGTCTATGTTTGTGTCCTTGTTTTCATACATCTCAGCAAGCCTATGAGTGAAGTAGTCATCACCATTGTTTTCTTTTCACAGCCTACAATCTACATTTTTTTTTGCATTAAAATATCCCAATTAGCCTCAAACCATCACAGGTTTGTATATGTGATTACGCACAGCCCCAGAACAAGCTGCTCTATGGTAAAACTGCGCAACAAATCATACAAATATCAGAAAAAATTTTATGAAGCTATGACAAAGAAAAGACCTTCTCACAAGCCACTTATTTTATGTTTTTCTTGAGAATCATAGAATCATAGAATGGTAAGGTTGGAAGGGACCTCAAGGGTCATCCAGTTCCAAGACCCTGCCACAGGCAGGGATACTTCTCACTAGCACAGGTCACTCAAGGTCTCGTCCAACCTGACCTTGAACACCTCCAGGAAGGGAGCAGTCACAACCTCACTGGGCAACCTGTGCCAGTGTCTCACCAGCCTCACTGGAAAGAGCTTCCTCCTAACATCCAGTCTAAATCTCCCCTCTGCCAGTTTAAACCCATTGCCCCTTGTCCTGTCATTACCAGACCTTGTAAATAGACCCTCCCCAACCTTCCTGTAGGCCCCAGGTCCCTCCTGGAAGGCTACCATAAAGTCTCCTGGAAGCCTTCTCTTCTCCAGGCTGAAGAGCCCCAACTCTCTCAGCCTGTCCTCAGAGCAGAGCTGCTGCAGCCATCTGATCATCTTCGTGGCCCTTCTCTGGATCCACTCCAACAGTTCCATGTCCTTCCTGTGCTGGGGGCTCCAGAACTGCACACAGGACTCCAGATGGGGTTTGATGAGAGCAAAGGGGCAGAATCCCCTCCCTTGCCCTGCTGCCCACACTGCTCTTGATGTACCCCAGCACTCGGTTGCTGTCTGGGCTGCATGCACACACTGCAGGCTCATGTTGCGCTTTCATGTTGAGAACTTAGAGGGCTGCAACAATCTGACTTTGACATTAAAACTTGCAGCCTTAGTTCCAGTCTGTTTTCTGGCAGTGATATTGCAGCTACAACTCAGACTAGTCTTATTTGTCCAGAGAAACATCAGCAGCAAAATGTTTGTCCAACAACTATACCGAGTGGTCCTGCAACAACTACACTGCGTGTCCTTTCCCTTGCCATGGGTGCACAAATTAAGACAAGCAACCCAAGGAACAGGAGGGATTTATTTTGTAGCTGTTAGGACTTGCCTCTCACATGAAGGAGATAATCTCCCAAGATTTACTCCTACGATGAGATATTCCAATCATTCCACGGATTTCAGGATTAGTCATATATGGGGTACAGGTTTTTGGGGGGCTTTTTTTAGCTGTTTTGAAATGTCAGGAATGAGAGTTCTCAAAATTAACTGCTTGTGGGGTCAGTTCTGAAAGATTTGGACTCAGTTAATACTTTCCCATATGTTACACAACAACAACAACAAAACAAAACAAAACAAAACAAAACAAAACAAAAAAGAACCAAATGGCCTGTTTTACCATTTGGAAACATCATTAGAAAAGTGCTGGGATGGGGCAAATCAGCTTTGAATTTTGCAATGTGTTTTAAGGCCTTTTTCTGAAAATCTGCATTGAGGATCTAGTGCTTGCTTCATCAGTGGCACATGCCATGGATAACATTTTCTACTTCTTTCTCCCTTTCAAACTCCCTTTTGTCAGAGGGTGTTGTGTACATAGGTTTCCTGTCAGCCTGTGGTGGGTTGGCTGAAGAGGCGGGATAAAGCATTTTCCTTTTGCCTCCTAGAACTTTGTGTTCACATGCTGGATATTGTCTGAAGTGACACAAGGCTTGAGTGATTTTCTATTGCTATATGTGTTTCTTGCATTAAATCAGTGAACAAAGCCCACCATAAAATGAACAAGCCAAGGGGTCACTTCTTGTTTTCATAAATGGCAGGCAGTAACCAAACCAGATAAAAAATTGACTGAAGCTGGTCACAGACCTCTAGTTAGGGATTTCACAGTAAGGCATGAGCAATCAAGCAGCTTGATACTCACTTCAACAAATTTTACTCCAGAATGGTGTCATTGTTTCAGTCTTGGATATGTGATGCAAACGTAATGCACAGTTCACTTCCTGAGTGAAGAGGAAAGAAATGGCACAGGAAAAAATCTAGGGAAGGTTTTTTCAAGCCCACCTGGAGTACTGCATCCAGTTCTGGAGTCCCTATTACAAAA